>JALPQI010016669.1:0-32488 GCA_025490895.1 Thaumatotibia leucotreta
CGACGCGATTGCAAAAAAAATCCTTTGGTCCGTTTTCGTAATTATGGTTTCGTAGTTACCTACGTAAGAAGAATTATTATTCACCGTTTCGTAATTGATTACCAAAGCGTAATTTAATTTCTGGATTCGTAATCTGTTTCGTAGTTGACTACGAAACAGGAATTTATTTTTCTTTTTTCGCAGTCATTTGGCTGCGAATCGAGAATTATGTTTCACTGTTTGGTAATTCATTATCAAAAGAGAATTTATTCCTTTTTAGTAATTGAGTTTCGTAGTTACCTTGGATAAAATATGTTTTTGCAGGTAGTAACTGAGTTGTCTACAAAATGGAATTTGTTGGAGTTTCGTAATTAATTTATTCAGTTTTGCGATTAATGAAACCATTAACGCTAAATAAATTCTAAATGAAATAATTGAAATCGGAACTTTCATAGCTTTTTGTATTTCCACAAAATGGAATACAATGAATTCAATATACAGGGTGTAAGTCTAATACGGGCGAAGCTCTTAACGGGTGTTAGTTTACGACATAATAAGTACATTCAAATAACTTTTACTTAAAATTAGAGCAACAAAATTTTCCATACAAAATAATTCGGCGCGCAATGTAGAGCAACATACGCAAGTTAAAGACTCGATGACAGCTAATTTCAAGAGCAGTAACAATAACAAATGTTCGTACCTACATTGCTGCTCCGATAATCTTAAAAAAATTCTGTGGGGTCATAATTGAGAGTAACTTTAAAAAACCTTGTAATCCATGATTACACTAATGAATCCCATGCCTGGTTTGATTGATCGCCCGTATTAGACTTACACACTGTAGTTTGTTTGTATTTCCACAAAATGGAATACAATAAATTCAATACAGTTTGTACCAAATAATGAAAACGTAGTGATGCCTTTTTTCTTTTGTTGGTACATAATTATGTAGTAGGACTTTCAATACCGGTATTTTTAGATTACCAATACCGCGATCCCGGTATTGAAAGTCCTAATATGTACCTACCCAATAAAATAAAAGTTGTCTTATGAAAAAAAAACATGACAAATTATGACATAGCATCCAGCAAAAGATTAACAATATACAAGGTGGCCAAAAAACCTCTCTGGCAACGGGAATACACTTATTTTATGGCCACAGTTTATACAAGCAATCCATATTATTCTGTTTAAAATCCTCAGCGGGGATCTATTGGATGCCGACTACTCACGATCGATCTTTAAGGCATGCTCTGAGGGCGGCCTACATATGTCCAGTAGCAGTGGAAATCTATCGACTAAAAAATATTATGGAAAATGGCTAAACGAACAAAGATCTCAAAACAGTATCAGGCAGTTTATGAAAATTAACTAGTGCAGTAAATTCTTTTTTCGTTATCAATTATGAAATAAGAAAAGTAAATATGTTTTGGTAATTAACTACGAAAGAAGAATTAGTAAGCAATTACGAAAACGGAAAATAAATTCCGCTTTGGTAATCAATTACGAAACGGCAAAGAATAATTCCTCTTACGTAGCTAACTACGAAACCATAATTACGAAAACGGACCAAAGGAAAAAAATGTACATTGTTAAGGCCTTAATTGTGTTACGAAAGTTTATTAAACGAATGTAGGTCTAAACCCACTAGACTGTACCATACCATGACCATAGCATGACACGTATCAGACAAAACAATATTTTTTCCTAACTAGTGCGCAAAAACGAACTTTGCGCACGCTTCGCGCGCGGTAATTTCTCTTTTTGACGCACGTGTTATGAAAAAAATCGTCCCTTACACGTGCAAAAACTTTTTTTAACTCTGGTGATTGTCGCCCTCGTTTCATTTGAGCTCCAACTTTAACCCTCGCCGTAAAAAAGTTTTCCCGCACTAGTTAGGAAATGTACTGTTTCTATTGAAAAGTATTAGACGGTGTTGGTCGGCGCCGGAACGTCCTAGTGGGCATAGTCTCATACTTTTGAATACAAAGAATATGTTTTTGTCTGATACGTTCATGCTACGGTCATGGTATGGTACGGTCTTGTGGGTTTAGACCTTTAATATTTATATTTAAAAAATGTTGGCGTGTATTTCGATTTCTTATAGAAAATTTGAATTTTTCGCCCTTTTTCATTGCCGAAAGATTTAACTCAAAATTATTTAAATTTTAATTTAAATTCGTAAGTTCGTAACACAAAAATTATTATGACAATTTTTTTTTTAATTAAAGAGAAAGACACGGATAGCCTACATGGAGCAATTGAAGGAAACTTTTCAAACTATAGAAGTTGAAATGTATAGAGAGCTGAAAAAGGCAGAGAATAGAATATAATGGAAATTACTCCACCGACAAGAGCCAAGCTCTTAAATAGATGATGATGATGATAAAGGGCCTTAACTATGTACAAAGTTTTTGTAATCAACCCTCTTAGTCGAAGTGTTTACGTGAAGATATTTTGCGGCCTATGCCCAGCAGTGGACTGAGATAGGCTGATATGTGTAATAAAATAAATTATTTAAATACCTACCTAATATTAGTTTGAACTCAATCAGAGCAAAATATTTGAAGGGTCCACGGAAAGAATATGTCTAGTCAATTCAAATTACTGAAGTAAAAACCATCTTACTTTTAACAGAATAAGGTTTGAATTTGCCCTGATTTTTTTAAGTACTGGACATGTTTTTTCGTTGGACCCTTCATTTACAATGTATATTTACTTATATTACGATTATTAAGTACACAATTCTTGTACAATTGTACAAAAATTGTGTCAAGGCCTTAAGCTAAACAAAAATCAGACACAACACAATTTTTCACACAAAAAATCACGATCGCGTCAATTGTGTTACGAAAGTGAGTCATACAAACTATATGGTATACTCTGTCCATCAACCTTCGGCAGTAATAAAAGGTGTCAAATATAAAATTACAGGTTCGTATTGTTGATGACTAATAGAAAATTTGAATTTGACGCCCTTTTTCAGTGCCAAAAGTTGTTATACAAAATGTTACTTCGTAACACAAAAATTATAACGTTTTTAGTTCTCATTAAAGACCTTTAATTACGTAATTTTTTTTTAAATCGACCCTTAGGTTTTTTTCAAATGTTCACATAAAAACAAGAACAGTATTTTTATGTAATTAATATACGGCCAATTTCGTTTTACTTGATGAGAACGTTTTTTTTATTTTCTTTCACTGCGCGCACATCAATGTCCTGAAACAAAAAAGAAGGTCATGTATACTTAGGGTCATGCGTTGGACAGTGGTGCAGAGAGTAATATGCATGAAATATTTATTATGAAATCATCATCATCATGGCCTTAGCGTCTATTGCAGACGATGTATGGTGTAATATTCGAGAAGCACCTTTTCTGATGACTCAATAGACCGATGCGAGACCGACATAGTCTACCGCAGGACTGACAAGGAAATTTTGCGGAAATGGGCGCCGAAGCACCTTGGATATTATGAAATATTATGACTTAATAGGACCCGTACTAAACACGGCAAACGATATCGAGTCTAGTGCCATGTTTGCGGCACTAGACTTCCATCATAGTATAATATATTTATTTATAGTGTACGTACACTCGTAAAGTCACTAATGTCATCAGATATATCGAATATATATATAATATGTGCACGCCTTTATTGTCACGGCGCAAGAGTGCATGTTCAGATATTTTTGAGCTCCGTGGCCACTCCGATATATCTGACGGCAAATGTACAAAGCAAACCCCGAATAGACCTGATCACTGTTAGTTCTCAAATACCAATATCTCTAATCTTAGCTACTATACGTACCTAACCGCAAATCTACTGTATGTACTTTAGTATACATTTTTCTTAACACCTTCCAAATTACGGGATGAATCTTGTACATCACGATCTATGATAGTTTTATACTCTTGTTTATATTTATTGTCATTATATTCGTAAATGGATTTGTCATTAGATTTCCATTCTGTGATTGGCTGATGGTGTATATGATCTGCAAATAGAAATCAGTTTAGCCAAGAGGTCGTCTGTAAACTTACTTTTTTATCCTTGGCACTAGGTTATTGATGCGTGACGCTAACGTTTACGGCCGTGGAAAACCCAGGAGGGGTATAGTCTCAATTCGCGGGTCTATGTGAGCGTGGGACTCCCTCTTATAGGCTGGGAAAGATAAGATTGTGTTAGTAAGTGTAAGGCCTGAGTGGTGAACGTTGAGCGGGGCGGGCAGCGACACGTCAAGCGTCTAAGGTATTTCGACAGTGTGTACTCTGGCCTTTCGCAAACGTTTGCATTTGTTTAGCATGGTGCGAATCTAAGGTCTGAGTAGACGCCCAAACGGGGGTCCGGCGGGGCGTCCATGTTAAACAAAAAAAAATACAAAAATCTTTATTTGAAAAAATACACATTGCCAATGAACCAGGGGATGGAGTCTCCCGGTAAGCAAGAAGTTGCTTGTGTTGGGAGCCCCCGCTCTTCCTAGAACATCATTTTTTAATACACATGGATAGATAGGTTACTAAATTGAAAACAACTACAAACACTATGAAATTACTTTTAAACAAATGCAAACGAATGCGCGTGGCTTGAGTGCACGCCGTCTAAATTCTTTTGACGCTCGCCGCGCCGCTGCGCGCGCCGCTCGATGCTCATCACTCAGGCCACACTAAGCAATATTAAATAGATAAATATTAAAGTAAGAAAAGCTAATGTCCCTAAGCCTTGTTGCTTGCTAATGTTTGGGCTTATTTTATTTTGTTACCTTGGAGCAACCCGACAGTGTAATCCTACAAAAAAGTGTGGCCAATCAAATAATTTAAAATAACAAGTCTACTGCTACATTCTACATTTTTATAACTTAAACGAATTGTAGGTAGAAGTCGCCTCACGCAAGCGAACTTTTTTGTATTTATTTAACACGTTCGAGGCCGGTGCCACAGCGTGTGTGACCAACAAAATCTGATTCCTATGCCAGTGACACACATATGTGATCAGAGTAACATTATTCTTATGCCACTAGCATAAATCAAGTTCTTCCTCCTATGCTAGTGCCATAGAAATAGGAACGTTTTTAACACAAGTGCTGTGTCACTGGCATAAGAGTACAATCTGTTCAGTCACACATGCGTGTCAATGGCATAGGAGTTCTATCAGATAATTTCGATCGGCATAGTATTAGCGCTTAGTGAAACAGTACTGAAGGCGAACGTGTTAAAAGAGAAGAAGAAACGAGAAGGCCGGGAGTTGCTAACCGCGCAGTTTAGGTCGCACTGGCTAAGTGTGCAAACTAAGTGACGTTAAGCGTGGCGTCCATGATATTGATAAACAAATGCCTACGAACAAATAAAACATGGAAGCCGCACGCCATACTTAATTGCCTTTCAAAAACGGTCCTAAATTTTAGTTGACAAGTGCCACCCTCTCTTCAATGCATCACGGTAATGAATTTCAATATCAGCATATAAAAACTTAAACCACCATTTAAAAATAGTAGTGATTGGTCCATCAAAGTTCTGATTAGCTATATTATATTCTATAAACATTTGTCAAATATGTTGCGCCGAAATATGCGCGGTGTTAAGAAAAGCGCTATATCCTGCCCATCTTGGTACAAATTAACAATTGGTTTTGGGGACATTTTTGAACTGGCGTTAGACGTCCATGACAGTGTGGAAATTAAACTCGGGCCTTGGAGGAAAACTACTTTAAATCCTTAAGCTAGCTCATTTTATTTAAAGGAGACATTCCTTTATTTTTGAAAAGAAACATCTACATTAAACGATTTTTTGAAACTCGCTTGCTTCGCCCGGGACTGGAGACAACTAAAAAATTAAAAAATAAACGCTTTTTATTTTATTATACTAATCGGTAGTATTAACATTGAGGATAAAGTTTTTCTAAGAAACATTTGGTCTTAAGCATAAAAATAATCGTTAAATCTAACATCAACTTTATTTTACTATCAATTTTGTAACACTTAAATTATTTAACTGATAAATTGTTCGAAATGAGCTCCGTCGTCCCGGCTACACAACATTAGTCGCCGTTAATAGTACATTACTGCAGACGCCGGGAAAGATGGGCTTATCGGCTGAGTAGGTATGGACGGCCGGACGTAGTGAGCCCGGACAGTGATACTAAGCCGGTAAACCCATTTCACGGCGAGGCATGTAGAGTGCTTTTCTCAAAAAAATGCAATGAAATAAAAAATACGACAATCAAAAAAACAGAATTTAGCTGTTTGTTGATTAGCCTGTTCATGAAAACCGACGACATGTTTTAAAAAAATATTACTTACCGGCCTAGGCCGTTAAATTCGTATGAAAATCCTTTACTATTATCTCGAGGTCATCCGCCTGCAACGTCATACTTTAAAGCCTATTATGACGAACATAATGACAACATTTCATTGCATGTTTGAGAAAAAATCATTTCTTGTAGCCTTCAGCAAAGTGTGGTGTATGCCCCTAATAACGTTTTCTACCGCAATCCTTAGCTCTTGAACGGTTTCATAGCAAGTTTGATAAACAACATTTTTTACATGACCCCATAAAAAGAAGTACTAAATTGATAGTAAAATAAAGTTGATGTTAGATTTAACGATTATTTTTATTTTTAAGACCAAATGTTTGTTAGAGAAACTTTATCCTGAATGTTAATACTACTGATTAGTATAATAAAATAAAGAGTGTTTATTTTTTAAAAATTTAGTTGGTTCGAGTCCCGGGCGAAGCAAGCGAGTTTAAAAAAAATCTTTTAATGCATATATGTTTCTTTTCAAAAATAAAGGAATGTCTCCTTTAAGTAAAATGAGCTAGCTTAAGGATTTAAAGTAGTTTTCCTTCAGGGCCTGAGTTTAATTTCCACACTGTATATGGTCGCAGACAAATGCATACATAATATGTTGCGCATATTATGCGCGAACTCAGTGCATGCCGTGGAATCCCTCGGAAGCTCGACGCTTTGCTGCATGCCCCGCTGCAGGCGGAGAAGAGCGGAGATGTGCAAAATTGACCAATTACATTCTTCAAATTCAAAATTCGAAACACTGTGATGCGGTCTCATTGGCCAATTTTGCACATCTCCGCTCCTCTCGCCTCAATGGAGCTGCAGCCTTAGACTTGGTGTTACATACCATGATAGTCATAATGTGGACTCCATGCTGACGACGCGTATTCGTGGTGTGAGTGCTTACTGTCCTTCAGTTGTGTGAAGAAAGATGCCAGCTGCAACAAAAACGGTGTTATTAGTGCAAATCGAGTTAACCTTTTGATTTTAGAGAGAAATGTAAACTAACTTTGTTTTTAAATTGCCTTTCATTTCTATTCTACGTTACCAAATTGCTAAATCTACTATTAACGGCATGATTATCCTAAACCATTGAAGCAATAAAATAGTGTTAGAATTTGGATACTTAATTCAACGGTTGGTTTACATACCTAGTTAGTTATACACACCGTGTTTACGTGTTTATACACAGCGTGTTTTTTTTGAATTCTGTTAAATTTAACAGGCCGTTTGGTACGTTAATTGGAGCTACCTGGTATATAGCTTTTAGTCCAACTCGAAAAATTGTTTTTTTTTTTCATTTTCATACATAATAAATGAAATGGTAAGTGTGAGAGAACCTTAAGTACAACACAAAAGTTAATTTCAGGTGACTGACGGCACATGTCAAAATAAGTAGCATTAGGATGTAATAAAGGTTGCAATACACTTGTTCAGTCATTAAACTTTTTTTTTTAATAACTCAATAACAGTAAGAGTTAAGATACTAGTTTCTTAGAGAAATTGATTATTTTTGACCTAAATAAGCTTCCCTTTAATTTAACGGAAATCAATAAAAACACGGTGTATTATAATTATAGTTTTAATGTTGATATGTCACTCGATAGTGTAAGTCCAAGACCTGATTTACTTTTACTTTGCCTACTTGCTTCGAAAATCACATTAAATAGAAACATTATGAGATACGTCAAGATAATTATTAATGGAATGCTTAGGGCATATTCTTACTTTCAGAACCCGTTTTGATCTGTTGATTTGATTTGACTTTGAATATAAGTGTGAAAAGTACTGCCATTTATAGATTTTTTAGGAGAGAGATATTCTAGAAATTAGATAATTTCAGACACTTAATGTTACCTATGGAATCAGTACATCTCGCTCGCACCAATATGCTAGTACGAACGGGATACATATAAAGTAATTTACAGGAACATTAACTATTACGACCGCTTAATAATGGTGACATTTATGACTGCATAACACATTTTTATTGGATTATAAAAATTATCTGATGTAAACAAAATTGTTCGTAATGAGCAAAATATTAACCGAAGGTCTCAACTCATCCGTTTTGGACCCACTTACCCTATCTACTTATGAACATATTAAATTTACAAAATATTCAACTTTGATAGTTTTAAGTTAAGTAAGAAGATAAAGTCGAAAAGGTGGGTAATATCCTTTTTCATCACACTTGCTGTCTAAGCGCGCCATTGCTTGCGTGCGTAGCGGGAGTAATAGAAAAGTAAAATTCCCTAGGCAGTAATAGAAATGTCAGTACGTCATTTAATAATATTATGTCTTAAAACTTATTTTTTTGTCGGCAAGTGTGAAGAAAAACATTGTATGCATCACGGTCGGTAAGCGGAATACTAACTCGAGTCATAAAAGCCCTCTGCCTAACGGCGTCGGCCTTCTAACACTCTCGTTAGTAATTCCATACTTACCTCCGTTGATGCACAATGTACTATTAATTTGCATATTTATGTACATAAATTGGTAACTAGCAATGTGTCACGTCTAATAATATGTATACATTTCGGAACGTATGTCAAAGGCATCAAAATTGTATACATATTATTAGAGCCGACCGTAACTAGGGATTATCCTAACTGGTATCGCTTGGATCATTTAGGAAAATTCATTTTCCGAGGGCATTCGGAAATTCGGTCATTTCACGTGTTATTATTATTATATATTAATATATTATTAGCAATCGTTGCTCTCGTTGATTTCTATTAAAAAATCGTATTCGAAAATCAAAATAGACCGATCGATGTAGATTGAATATCCGATTTTCAAACTTTACTCACGATAACGGTATGTAGATAAAAAAAAGTTTTTGAAATTGGAATACGCGTCATGTCCGCATCGCTCGACTTTTTTTTTAATACGGCTGGTTTTCAATCGCTGTTTCACTTTCATAATAGAACCTGCTTAGGCCGAGAATGAATTTTTGATTGAGTTGATATGTAATTGAATATTTGATAGTTCTATTTACACGCCCTAGTTGATAGGCCTGATAGGCCTGCTTTAATAATTGAGTAAGATAAAAAACGCTCTATTTATTAGTCCATCAGTTAGATTAAGATTTATTTGTCGATTGCAAAAAAAAATGTACATAGTTAATGGATGAACGATATTATTCAGCTCTTCCGCGGCACAGAACGAGTAGTTAATTAGTGTAACCCGCTATAATTACTTGCGTATTTTTTGCATGCGATTAATGTTCCCTCGGTCCCACGGTCTGGTGTCCGGCAACGGAATTCCGTTGCCGGACACCAGACCGACAACATCGTCAACTCCTGATGATGCCTCGTAGTGAGGCGAAACACGTGTCGAGTATAGTGTTATTGGTGGTGGTTTGTTATAGTTATTTGCGTATTTATTTTTGCGGCTTGAGGGTGGGAAAATTAATTGCATGCAAAAAATACGCAAGTATAATTATAGCGGGTTACACTAATTAACTACACGTTCTGTATCGCGGAAAAGCAAAGTAATATTGTTCATCTTTTAATATGGACTTCCGCAAAGTAACGCCTGATTCAATCAATTATAGTTATAGACTTCATGAAAACAAAATTTGACGTCACAATTTTTGTGATACGAACTTAAATTCGGTCTAACAACAGTAACAACTTTTGGCAGTAAAAGGCGGTAAATGAAAATAATCCGCCGAGCTCTGGTATAAAATTAATCAAAAATCATAATCATCATGCTATATCATTCTCGAGTGTTTATACAGGTTGCCCGGATTCTGACCAAATTTGAAGTTAAAAATGTCATATGAAGTTTTCTGGATTCAGTCTATTTTAAGAGAAAATTTTATTTTTTCTTAAAACTGTTTTAGACCGTTACGCTATAATAAACGCATTTTAGGAAACGATTTTGTCACCATGTTGTCTTAGTCTTGTCACACTTAATTTACAGAAACCAAATGAAAAAAAAACTTTGAAGTGCATTTTTTGCGCTGGTTTGATTAATAAAATCCTTTGTGTATTAAGGCAATTAAAACATCATAAAAAACTAAAAAAAATTGTTTTGCAGTTCTGACCAAAACTCATTTAACATGTTTTGCTTCTTATAGGCACCTTGTATAAATTATAAATACACTACTTACTAACATCTAATTAGTAATTAGTTACGTCTACCTCGATCTTCCGGTCTTTAGAAGTATGTTAATAAGTAGCATTATGAGGCCTTTCTGAGGCCAAATCTAGATTAAAAAGACAATTTTGAGAAAGTAGAACACGTCACTAAAACTCACAACTGCATGATCTCAGATTTGGCGGTGATATTTTTTTTACATTTATCAATACCAACCTGTAGCTAGTGACTTAATTTGCGTGAAAGTTTTTTAAATTCTACAATTTTTGTTTTTTAATTTCGAACCATTTGGTGCATCAAAAATGAAACAGCTTTGTCGATTGCCAAGAAATTTTACCTATATCGATCGTTCGATCAAAGTATGCTAGCGAATATTGTCGGCAGACCGTGGACAGACGAGTTGTTAAATTGGTTATAGCAACTCCTAAACTAAGTTAGATCAATAAGTGTGCTAAGTTGATCACTATACTCGAGGCGGTATTGTGCGCGCGAGCTGCAAACGAGCTTGCATAAGATAGCAGAGAGTATAATGATCAATGCACATGAGATTCATACGACGTTTTTCAACACACTTGCGAGGAATAACCGACTTTTAGTAACACTTTTACTAACCTTTGTTGCTAGGTAATTACTACTTACTTAGGTACTATCCCAAAGTTACGTTTAACCTTTTTACTTTTTTCGTGTTCATTACTTGAAGTTCACAATTCACATAAAAGTAATAACAGTAAACACAACAAAATAAACGCAACAAACTTTTGAAATTCACTCCACTCCGAATAACAAACACAATGGTAACTTTAAAACGGCGCCCGCATACCTAAGGAATTTTTAAACGCACACAAATTTGTAAGGCAGCAATCCTATCGACAAACAGCCAATATAAAAAAACTGCGAATCATTAACGATTATCATAAAATAATAATACGATAACTTTACATTTCATATAATTACTTGACAATTTGGATGCACAATTTAATTATTTTATTAGTTATTTACGAGAAAATATAGTATTTTGAAATAATATTCCGGATTCCGCGATTTCTGACACATGACAACTCTTTGGTCAATTTAAAAAATAAACGTAACCTGACGAAATTCCAATGCTTCATCTCTACATGACATAATACTTGCAAATGTTTGCAAACATACTTGGTCTGATTATGTTATTACCGCACTAGAACAATAACGTAATGTAAAAGCACGCGTGTTTTATATCTTGGATTATGAGCCTAATAGCGGTTCAATAATACCTACGTTACGAGCAAGTGTGTTGAAAATGGATAAAACGGGACCATCATAAGCCACCTGGTTTGATGCTAGAGCCTGAAGGTGGTAAATTGGTAATTCATTACTCTAATAGTCGATTCCTCATTCCAGAGGATTGAGATCACAGTGAGCTACATCCTTGATCAGTCGTCTCCAGTCTTGACCGATAGTTGACTTCACCGCTTGATGGAATTTGCTCAAGGATGTTTCTTTGACTTGGACTTGGTCAAACCGGACCAATCCGGGGTATTTCTCAGAGCGCAAACGGACATCTCATTCATCTGGCCCTGTTTTTTTGGAAGTGGCTGCATCTTTTGGTACCATTTTCGGTCGTCAGATACAGCACCCGTTTATCTATAAGACAACCAAAACCAACCTCAAATCATTCAGCCACTTCCAAAAAAACGTGACCAGATGAATGAGATGTCCGTTTACGCTCTGAGAAATGCCCTCCGGTCACAACAAATAGTCGATACCTTAGCGGAGCCAGCGGCGATCTTGAAGACCAGCAGCGCGAGCCCCACAGCCAGGGTCTTGGCTGTCAGCAGCGTGGTCAGCAGTACCCACGTGGACGCCGCTCCCGCGTGGAACACCAGCGGCATCACCATCATGCCGTGCTTCTTGGAGTATAGGACCCTGTCCTTTTCAAGACGGATTGGATATCGATGAATATCACTGACCTGCTATGCTATTCTCTTATTCTCACATTTGACGCTGCGTTGCTGTAGGCTTATCATGGTACCGTGTCTAATCGTTTGTCCGCTTTGCCATCACGCTCTAACAAGTATGAAAGTGCAAATGTGACGCGTAGCACGATAAATTGACAAAATGGCACCACCATACTGCCGTGCTAAGTAAAAAAGACGCATCTCTTATAGTAGTTCTATGGGAGATGCGTCCTTTCGAATTAGCACGGCAGCATAGGCTACATGGTTTGATGCTGGAGCCTGAAGGTGGAAAATTGGTAATTCTCTACTCTAGTCGGTTCCTCATTCCTGAGGATTAAGATCTCAATGAGCTACATCCTTGATCAGTCGTCTCCAGTCTTGACCGATAATTAAATTTGCTCAAAGATGTGACTTCTTTGAATTGGACTTGGTCCAACCGGACCAATCTAGAGTTGGTAAAGACTCGACTTATTTAAGTCCCATTTTAGCACTCTTCTCATTTTTACGGAACTATCGAGCTTAAAAGACTTAAGCTATATTGGCCATAGTCGGATTTTCATAGTAAGTCAGCCTTTAAATTAACCAGACTCTAGTATTTTTTTGTGAGTACCTCTTATGGTGAAGAATATTTCTGCTGAGTATCAACGTCCTATCGGTGACAGTTTTTGACTTATGATTTTTTTTAGTTTTTTCTTTAATGTGTTGTATCTCAGGATGTATAAAAGCGAATTGCTTCAAATTTTGAAATAATGTTCTTTATTTAGATATGCATCGAATTTAAAAAAAATAATATCGATTGTCGTATAAAAAAAAGAAAAAAAAAGACCAAAAAATTTTTCATATTTTTTTTTGTGTACCTATGAAGTAGTGACACCTCTATTTTCTTTTTCTAATTATAGACCATACATTGGCCTACTAGTTGCCTAAGTATCAAAATTTTCCAAGCGGTACTTCTTACCAAAAATCGGCAATATGTGTGGTCAAGTTCTGCATTCAATCGGTGTTTTTCAATGTAGTATACAAACTCTTCATTTATATTTGAGTTTTCTTATCAGGTTATCTTATTTAAGAGTAAATGCTAATGACAACTTAATGTCATCATGATGCAAGCTGTTTATTTCATTATTAATCGGCCGTTTATTATTTTAACTAGCGTAATTCGATATTATTTATGAGATATTCATTAAAAATAATATATTTCTTGAATATATTACTATATACGCTAGTTGAAATGGTAAACGGCCGATTAATAATGAAATAAACAGCTTGCATCATGATGACATTAAGTTGTCATTAGCATTTACTCTTAAATAAGATAACCTGATAAGAAAACACAAATATAAATGAAGAGTTTGTATACTACATTGAAAAACACCGATTGAATGCAGAACTTGACCACACATATTGCCGATTTTTGGTAAGAAGTACCGCTTGGAAAATTTTGATACTTAGGCAACTAGTAGGCCAATGTATGGTCTATAATTAGAAAAAGAAAATAGAGGTGTCACTACTTCATAGGTACACAAAAAAAAATATGAAAAATTTTTTGGTCTTTTTTTTTTCTTTTTTTTATACGACAATCGATATTCATTTTTTTAAATTCGATGCATATCTAAATAAAGAACATTATTTCAGAATTTGAAGCAATTCGCTTTTATACATCCTGAGATACAACACATTAAAGAAAAAACTAAAAAAAATCATAAGTCAAAAACTGTCACCGATAGGACGTTGATACTCAGCAGAAATATTCTTCACCATAAGAGGTACTCACAAAAAAATACTAGAGTCTGGTTGATTTAAAGGCTGACTTACTATGAAAATCCGACTATGGCCTTTATAGAAAAACCTTAATTTCAGAACCCAAATCTAGCGAGTCTTCTTGAAGGACTCTAGTCTCTATAACATTGTGAAATAACTCAAGTTTTGATTACATGACAGTGGTCCTTAAAACTGAGTCGAGTCTTAGAATGACGGACTCAAAAGACTCGAGTCTTTACCAACACTAGACCAATCCGGTCACAACAAATAGTCGATACCTTAGCGGATCCAGCGGCTATCTTGAAGACCAGCAGCGCGAGCCCCACAGCCAGGGTCTTGGCTGTCAGCAGCGTGGTCAGTAGTACCCACGTGGACGCCGCTCCCGCGTGGAACACCAGCGGCATCACCGTCATGCCGTGCTTCTTCGAGGCTCGGCTTTCGGAGAGATCTGGAGCAAAAGGTTATTCAAATTTCAGAATAGTTCTAGGCGGACAGTTCAGTGACGAAACAATTGGCGATGGACGGTTGCAGATTTTTTTTTTAATATTTAGGTAATTTAGTAAAATAGTACTAATGCACTATTGTGTCGTAATCGACACAATGGTGAAAAACATGTAATTCGAAACGAGTGGCGATGTTGTAAAACACGACCGATAGGGACTGTTTTAAATCGACACGAGTTACGAATTTCGTTTATGCACGTGTATCGTACGACGTTTTTTTGGTACAGATGGCCCTCCGAAGTTTTGGACCTGACGTAAAATGACCCACTTCTTGCACTAGAGCCTAATAAAGGCACCATCTGTACTAAAAAATACATTTGTCACCACCCCAAAGTCTTCCTGCGGGTGTCGCAAGAGCCGACTAAGGGATTGAAGTATCACTTACCATTCTTTGATAGAAGATTGATGATCATAGTGGACCTGGACACATTACTGCGATTGCCAATTCGCTCGCCCAGCGTGGCGATTATGGGCATTAACCTCCAGTCCTAATGCGTCTATCTATACGCTTAGTTAATAGGAGAGGCCTACGGCCTATTTATAATACACTCTATCTATTAAAAAAAAAACCGCATCCGTTGCTTAGTTTAAGCATACATACATAGAGATATAAGCACAGAGAAAGCGTTTTTTTATACTATTTAGTGAAGCTCCATAACCTAGCTTTTGTAGTTAAAGTAAAAAATCTTCACTAAGTAGTCTCAGAATTTTAGACCTTCTTTTCCTTCAACGTTATTTTCACATAATTAATGTGTTAAAACGATTTCAAAGAAGGATTTTTCATTCTTTAACAACTTTAAATTAAGTACCTTTCACCATAATTCATCAAAAGCTTTCCAAAATATCGTACAAAGTGTTTTGTGTCCGAATATGCAAAGCACATTTTTTGTGCTCTTTTTCAAAATGTTAGAAACATTTTTTGCGGCATGTAATTTGCGGTAGGTTGCAAAAAAATGCAAAAAATGACAGATTGAGGCATAAATGGTTAAGCAGTTAAGGTTTTTGTCCGATACATAGTTATGACTACCTACTTGTAACATACATTGACTTTGTAATTTTGATAGTTTAGAGAATTCGGGCGTTTCCGTGAAAAGCCGAAGAGAAAGCATCTTGCACTACGTCTGTATACCAGTAGAATTAAAAAATAATTAATAAATTATGGCCGACTAAATTATGGCGATCAATATCATAGTGGACACAGTACTGCGATCGCTGGTCCGCTTGCCCAGCGTGGCGATTATGGGCATTTACCTCCTAATGCGTCTATACGCATAGTTAATAGGAGAGGCCTACGTCCAGCAGTGGACTATCATAGGCTGATGAATGTAATGAATGAATGGCCGACTTTCCAAAGCATTTGACTCCTTTGACACATATTGTGAAATACGTTCGCAGATATTATATTTTTACGTGAATACCAATAAATATCAATAATTATAATAAAGTATATAAAATAAATATCAATAAAAATAATAAAGATGTAAGTGAACTTAAGTTTTCAGATTTTAAGTTCGTAATAAAACCAAGATTGTGTTCTAAAAGTGCGTGTTTTATTTATTTCATTTAATTTATTGGATAGTCATGATCATGAACAGTGATAACTAAGGCCTAAAGTAGGTAATGTCATGACCAGTGATCGGTTCTTTGGATTCCCCCGGCGGGACTCGAAAAACAGTAACTTGAAAAATAAACTTTGATTATATACACGTATTTCCATGCAATTTGCCATGTTTCTGTTCATAATGTAATATAATAGTATTAATTTTTTTTATAGCCACACCCGTAATTTTTTATACGCGAAATCCCGCGAGGGTGAATCCTAAAAACCGATCACTGGTCATGACACCCTGCTAGGGCACACAATATTTTAATATTTACTAAGTATAGGATTAATTAAAATATTTCATGATTTAATTATAGATGATTAAATAAATGATTACTGACGTTACTGATACTTGCAAAGTACTTCTTGCTACAGTACTCAAAAAGTCGTGCGACACACATGCGAAAACGAAAATCGTAACTCGTATCGACTTCATTCGTGTTTAAATTTATCGCCGCTCCTTTTGAACTTATTTTTTTATCCCACTTGTATCGTAATGTTTCTACTTTTTAGCGTTTGCGAGTTGTACAGTGGCAGATAATGCAGACGGCAAAATGAAACGTTGATCGTCCATAAAATTTTTTTTTACATATACTAATAAAAATTGTTTGCTGAGTCTATAAAATATACTCTATTAAATTTTTTACGGCTCAATATCCAATCGATACAAGTAAGCTTTCAAAAGGACTTATAATGAATTATAATTCTGACTAATCATAACCTAAAGGTCATAGCAATAAGATTCACTTTTGCAATACAAGGTACTGAACTGTGACTTTTTTGGACATGTAAATACAACAATAACGAAATTGAATATCTTGTTAGGCCTGAATCAGAAAAAGTATAACAATGATAACAATGAAGAAAAGAGTGCGTGCGTAATCATGGGGAAATGTACGGAATGTCATTTGTATGCTGGTGTATACGTATAGTCTGGAAAGAATTTAACCCTTATTCAGAACGTTTCCTAACTTAGCAAGCCGCAAAGTATTGTTTGTCCCTTTCGATCTAATAAGCATAATGATAAGACCAAAGCTCCCGCCTTAGTCTTCGAGGTTTTTTTTTTTCAGCAACCCAGTAACGATTAAATTCAGTAAAGCATAACTATACTGAAACACACTTACCATAGTGGAAAAAGTTATGTTTTCTATGTTTTTTCCACTCGGAAGACTTTTTTATGTCTATGAAACTGGTCATCGTTTAAGTTAATTATTTCGGTAATTAATGATAATGATTTTAGAAAAAAGTTTTTCCTACGTAACATGCTTATTTTCGCGTATTCTATACGATAAGATCCTAAAATATAGGTCTCATAATAACACCACTCTGATGACTTTTTTTTAAAGTCCTGCGCCCTCTTTGCGTTAGTCCAATCCAGACCGTCTCCAAGCCGATAAGTATTGTGTATTCCTTTCGGTCAAATTCAAATTCAATTATTTATTGCAAGAACATAGTCAAATTCAAATTACAATAGATGGTAACATTTAAAGAGCGTGTCTTATGTTCTACCAAGCAAGGCATGCAATAATTATATACAAGTATGTACAACAAAATAGAAATATACATATACCTACATTATCTAATTAACATTTCACAAAGATCACGTCGACTTGTTTACTCGTGAATATACAACACTCCATTATCCAATCCGTATACAATTAAGGGAAAAAAAACATATATAAATACTCAACATCAGGTTTACAATTAAGTCGGATCTTGGTAACATAAATATTCCTTTACTGAGTAAAAACACTTGTCTAATAGCCAACTTGTAAGAGATTTCTTAAAACGATCTGTAGGACACTCTAAGATACATTTAGGTAGCTGGTTATAAATTTGTATAGCCATACAGAACGAATTATTTTTGTGAAGCTTTACTCTAGAATATGGCAAGAATAGCCTATCTTTATTTCTAGTAGATCTAGGATAAAAAGTACTTTGTTTTTCAAAATATTCTGGATGTTCTTTTACAAAGACGCACATTTGTTTGATGTACATGCATGGAAGTGGTAGTACTTTTATGTCTTTAAATAAAGGTCTACATGGTTCTAAGTAGTGTGTGTTACACACTGCTCGTACACATTTTTTCTGTACTAAAAATGCATCGTCCACATCCACGGAGTTGCCCCAAATAATCAGACCGTAGCTAAGAAGAGATGACACGTAACCATGGTAAGCAGTTAGTGCTAAATCTCTAGATGAGGTTCTGCTTAATTTTCTTAGCGCAAAAACAAACTTGTCTAGCCTTTCACACAAGTAGGCAATATGGGCTTTCCAGCTACAGAATTTGTCAAAAATTATTCCAAGAAATTTTGTTGTTTCTACTTCTTCCAATTGGTATGTATTGTAATTTACATTTAGATCAATATCAGCACTTTTGAATGTCCTAAATTGCATAATATTAGTCTTTTGCACATTAATTCTTAATTTATTTATGTTTAACCAGTCAATTATATCTGCTAGAGTGTTATCAATGTCGTTGTTAAAATTATTTATGTCATTAGATTTAATTATCAGAGTCGTATCATCAGCAAACATTATGTAATGTTGTTTAATATGCAGTGGCATGTCATTTATGTACAAAATAAAGAAGAGGGGCCCTAGAATACTCCCTTGAGGTACACCACATTTATTGTGCCGATACTGTGATCTCGTAGTAATCAGTTCATCATTTTCAATAGTTTGTATTTCTGTAAATTGCTTGCGATCTGTAAGGTAGCTTTTAATCCATCTGAAGGCATTCCCTCTTATACCATATCTCTCAATCTTATTTAAAAGAATCGAATGGTGCACAAAATCGAATGCCTTACTTAAGTCTAGAAAAATAGCAGGTACTGGTGTTTGGTAGTTTATTGATTCAGTTACTAGTTTTATGAGATTAAAGCAGGCTAATGTCGTTGAACTGCCCTTCCGGAAACCATATTGATTGTTGGTTAACATGCCGTTAAGAAAAGACGATAGGCGATTATACATAGCTTTCTCTATAACTTTTGAGAGAATAGGCGTTAATGTAATGGGCCGGTGGTCATTTGGGCTTTATCATCTTTCTTATGTATAGGTTTAACTATTGATAGCTTGAGTTCTTGAGGAAACATGCCTTGGTTAAAGGATAAATTTATTATATGTGCCAAAGGTTTACTGATATGTTTTGCGCAGAGCTTTATGACCTTGGTACTTAGCCCATCCGCACCCACTACAAGACTGTTCTTTAGAGACATAATAATTTTAAAAATTTCTAATTCATCGCATGGTTTAAGAAAAATAGTTTTTGGATTAAATGGTATTGATGTATAGGTGTGTACCTCATTATCAGTAATTTGATTGGCCAAGTTTATGAAAAAATCATTAAAAAGTGTTGCTATTTATTTTATTTTTTATTTATTATACGGGACACCAACAGAGTACATAAGGCAAGTTTACATGGAATAATTGGTAATTATATATATATAGGTACATATGCACCCCAATTACAGGTGAACACTTCATTTTCCAGTTAAGTTCTACACTACTAAGTTTAGTAACAATCCAGAATAATACCTTAGCTTAACATATGGATATACACAACAAAATTTAGATTAACTTATCTAACACTGTTTAGGAACTTACTCTGAGATGAATAATACAATACACTCACAATAATACAATACTCTGCAAATGCAAAATATATATTAATTTAATACTAATAAAACTAATAAGTAAACTTTCAATTTTATCTATAGAGGTGGTATCAGAATAACTTCTTTGATCATTAGTAATACTAGGTATGGTGTTAGGTTGTATGACAGTTGGCCCATTAATAATTTGCCACGTGGCTCTGGATTTATTTTTGGCTTGTGTGATAGCTCTCGTATTATGTAGTTGTTTTGCTTTATTTATGCATTTTCTCAAGAGTTTCGTATATCTAGTATAATTGAGTTTATTCATAGACTTATTTGATGTTTCTTGTTTATACTTTAGATATAACATTCTTTTGTTAATACATGCTCGTCGTAATCCCTTTGTTAACCATTTGTTGTTGTTAAGTTGTTTATTGACCTTAGTACGAATATATGGGAAGCATAATTCATTAAATAAACACAATATTTCGTGGAATTCATGAAATGCCAAATTAGTTTCTTCAGTGTTGAGCACATCAGAGAAAGACAATGCTGCTAAGCAATTATGAAATTTAAGCAGATTCTCGTTACTGTAATCTCTCTTACTTATGTAGAACGGTGTGGCCTTTACTATCATTTTAACTGGAAACGTGACAAATTGAGCCGTATCGTGGTCTGAAAGAGCCAGTGGAAGGACTTCAGATGTTACTTTCCTAATGTTACTGGCTATTTGGTCAAGGCATGATTCCCCTCGTGTCGGATCGTTAATGTGCATTTGGTAATTATAATTTTTTAGCAGTTTAATTACTTTGAAAGTACTGTTATCTTTTCTTAGAATATTATAATTCCAGTCTCCGCATAATACAATTTTATGCTTTGATTTCTTTAGACCAAAGTGATGCAAAATCGCCTCAAGATGCAGCAGGAACTGTTCTTTATTATTATGTTTAGGAACGCGATAGATGTTTACAATTATAAGTTTATGGTCAAGAATTTCAATTCCGCTACATTCAAAGATTGTTGGAACACTAAGATCGGCACAAATCTGCAAGGGCTTATAATTGATATCATGCTTGACCAGTATGCAAGACCCCCCTCTTTTCTGATTCTTACGGGAAAAGGAGCTAGCCAATTTATAGTTACTGATTTTCAAGTTATCTTCGTTACCTTTTTGAATGAAGGTTTCGCTTAAACATATAACATCCACCTCTTTATCTTTCCTCTTTAGCTCCACCAGGGCAGCCTCTATGATATCTAGTTTGTTAAGTACACCCTGTATATTTTGGTGCATGATTGTAAAATTAACATTACTATTTTTCACGAAAAAAATCACGTTTTTCGTATTTTTTTCCTACACGAGGCTCTACGTCACTCGTGAGCGCATCAATTGACTCTATTAAATATACCAGATCCTTAAATATAACGTCAAGACCCTTACTATTTATTATTCCAGATGCAGTTGAAAACATGTTATTAGAATAAGATAAATTTAAGTTAGAATCTAACAAATAGGCAAGTCCATGTATTTCATTGTCAAGATATAGCATGTTGTTAAATATTTCAATTCTCTTATTACAGAGGTTTGCGTAATTATTCAATATAAAGGTAGGTAGACAGATAATAATGTTAGTGTGTTGAACCAGTTGGATCTTTTCTCTAATAAATATAATGAATTCGTGATAATTAGTAGAGGTTCGAAAGTCACTTTCTCCAATAAAGATAACACAATAGTCCGTGTGAGTAAAATCTTTTAGTTTTGTTTCTAGTCCTTGGAAAAGTTGGTGGGCACCACCCCCTGGTATACAATAATGGCAAAGACTGATATTGTCAAAAAATCGTTCAGTTTTAGTCAAAATTCTTGTGTAGCCACTACTGACAATGCATATATTTGATCCCGCTGGAGTCACAGGATTCAAAGGCGACGCTTTTAAGTCACGTGACTTTTCAGCCACACTAACTAACTGTTTATTCTCTTCTATTTCGGTTGCATTGACTTTGGATCCGTTAATCTTCTTCCTCTTTCTCTTGGATAGCTTCTTTGCACTTGAAATTTTCGGTTAAGGCATAACAATTCCTGGAGATGTGCACATACTTCTTAAATTACTTATTTTTATTTCATATTCCTTTAGTTTTTTTTTTAGGCAGTGGTTCTCTGATAGTAGAGTCTCGATCTCATTTTCAGCAGAGTCGTACTTTTCCTGCAGTAGAGCGAGTTTAGTTTGTAGGGATTCAATCATGAAAGGACCATTTATTGCTGCTTCAGGACAACTTCTATTTAGCCTAGAGCCAGCTTGCATCCTAGCACTCTCCTCGTCATACGATTCATTTTCCTCGGAGTCTTCTATTTCGGATGAGACTGAGCTGCAAGAAATTTCTATTGAATCGTCAATGGTAAACTTTTCCCGATGGGCTATTCTCATTTCATCAGAAGATATGGGCTGGGCATGCGGAGTAGAGCTGCTTTCCAAGTTGTTTTGTATTTCATATTCTGGGCCATTTGATGGCGTGTGGTTTTCCTGAATTTGTCTAGCCGTCTTGCAGATGTTTTGTGTTTCTTCCGACAATGTTTGTTGTACTGTTTTTTGAGTGTGGGAAATTAAGGTAGAGCAGTTTACGGAGACAGCATTTATACTCGTATGTTCATCTGGGTGCTCTGAGATAGCAGTTACATCCGCTTTTGGTGTTTCATTTATCGTTTCGGTATTGAATTCACAGGTTGTGGTTTCAATAATATTCTGGGTTCGGGTTTGAGATGTCAGTTGTACGTTTTGATTGGCACAATTTCCTGAAGGATCATCTTTATTTGTATTTTTATCAATCACTGCTAATGCGTTTGGTGATTTAGATACCGGGTTTCTTGTGCCAACCTCATTTTTCTTTGTTCTCCTTGTCATTATGCAGGACGATGGTGTGATCTGTTTGTCCGCCCTGGAAGGCGATTTACTCTTCTTTATACACGACTTGCACTTCCAATTTTCTTTCTTTTCCCTTTCCAGCATATTATATAATTTATCCGAGTAACCATCGCAATCAAGGTGAAATATTAATTTACATATCGCACATTTTGCACTTTTCTTTGAACCTATTGGTTTCTCACACCTGTGGCAAGTCACATCTAACTTACGGCTTCCCATCTTGTTTGGAAATGTATTGGTAATTGTACTCATTCTTATATATTTTTTTTCCCTTTAGTCGCCCACTTCGTCACTGTTTCGTTATTCCGTGTGTCACCGGTGCTCAGCCAAGTAAGTAAGTGACGTAGTTGACGAACTTGACATTCAAATATGGTCTTATCAATATGCTTATAAGATCGAAAGGGACAATCAATACTTAGCGGCTTGTTTATACAGGGTGTTCCACGAGCCACTGAAAACCTTGAACGGGGTGATTTAGTAGGCTATACTGAACAACTTTTAATATGGGGCCAATCACGAAATCTAAAAAAAATTGTCTTTTTCATACATTTTGACCGATTGATCACGACATTTTATATATGAAAAAGGCAATTTTTTTTTGAGATTTCTGCGTTAGCTCTATAGTAAAAGTTATTCAGTTTAACCTACCAAATCAGCCCGTTCAAGGTTTTCAGTGGCTCGTGTATACACCCAAATTTTGTTGACAGTTATTACCTTGCGGTATAATTGTCTATAATTTAAAAATATAAGCATAGTAGACTGGTGCTAATACAGGGTGGGCCAATATTTTTTACAAATAGCAACACTGAATTTATTTATTTTTCATTTTGTACTTTTAAGTTTTAGCTCTCTCATTTTCCCGACAATTTGATTATTTACTGATTTTTCATTCCCAGCTAACAGTATCTATCAAATAAATGTTAGCTCTATCCTTTTTTGACTGATGTCCTGTGATAAGGATGGTAATCATTTTAACTAACGGATGCTTTTAACCGAGGATTGAAAAATTACCCCTAAGTGGTTAATTTAATAACGTATATTCTTAAAAGTATTTGCTTTGATCTGTAATGTGTGCAAAGAATCAAAAGTATATTCAAGTCACGAACAGGAAACCGGTATTATCTCCATAAAAAATAACGGTTATTCCCGTTCTTCGGTATATAGTAATTTTGAAAATACGATATAAATTACATAAAATATTGAGTAGTCCAGAAAGAGTACAAAACATTTTGAAATATTGGGCTATTTCGAGGTTTTTCTAAAATACCGGTTCCGGCTCCCAGATTCAAGTTCGTAATACAAAGATAAAGATAAAAGATAAAGATATTTTATTTACTAAAGGACACACAGATATACAAGTACAGATAGTAGGTACAACACGGTTTCGGAAGTAGGTATCCTGTCGTCATCCGACATGCAAATTATGTTCAGAAATACAAACTACCTATATTTATCATTAAAATTAATACATTTACTTTAAATTGGTAATTATTTGATATTACTATTATCATTAATCATTAAGGATTTCAATTCATTAATTATACATTTTGTTTCCTTTCTGGTATGCAGAAATTTGACAAGAAACTCCAATTTATATAAACAATAGCCCAAAATTATTTTTAAAATTATTAAAATTCAAATTACACAATTATTATTACATATTTATTACATTTTACATCGTAAAGGTGCGGTTAAACTAAAAGAGCATTCGCTGTACTAACCTCCCACTCTACGAAATTCTATCGGTAGGTACACAAAACGTGATTGGTTGATTTCTTAGAACGGGCGCTAGAACAGCGAATGCTCTTTTGGTTTAAACGCACCTTAAAACAAGTGTGACTATCCCAAGATATTTTGAATTTCCCGCCAAAAATGTGAAGTTTCAGTGGTCACATTCTAACTCAAACATTCACAATTGCCCGAAGATAAAACCAACCTGGGTCGCGTTCTATAATAGTACTTTACGACACGAGTGCAAAAAACATGAAATTCGAAACAAGTGGCGATGTTTTAAAACATGACCGAAAGGGAGTGTTTTAAATCGACACGAGTAACGAATTTCGTTTTTGCACGTGTCTCGTACAAAGTTTTTTAGTGCAGATGGCCCTCCGAAGTTTTGGACCTGACGTAAAATGACACACTTCTCGCACTAGAGCCTAAAAAACGCACCTTCTGCTCTAAAAAGTTACATTATATATATTATATGAAAAAAACATTGTACTTACGATTATTATTTTCCTCCAATTTCGTTTTCATTTCGTCGTAATGCAAAAACCTTCCCATTTCAGTATTCCCTAAATGTTCATCGTTAAAACTTCTGAACCAATTTGTTACATATCCTGCATATTCAGTAAAAATATCTTCCAATTTTTCCTCTAGCGTTGGCAGAATACCTTGCTCCGTGGTCGCGCCGGAAACGAAAATTAAAAAGAAAAACACCACCGAACGCATTTTAAAAATTAATATTCCTTTTTCGAATGTGCGTTTTTAAATTTGGAAGCGCGTTAGAAGTCCGCTGGTTCGAGATCGCGAATGCCGACTGCCGCAGGCTTCGGATAAGTGTACTTTTTTATTTTTAGAGAGCTACCGAGGACGCGTAAGTGCGTTTGAAAATTTGTTTTTTTTTTCTATTATCTCCTATCACTGTCAATCGTGACTCTGTGGTCGTTGGAAGCTACAAGATTAGTTACAATTTGAAAGTAGAACTCAGGCCCTAAGTAGGTGGGTCGGTTGTAAAAAAATACTTTGTTAAGGCCATAATCAAAATAAAAATCACGAATGCGTCAATTGTGTTATGAAAATTAATCATACAAGTTATAGCGTCCAATAATCCAATAAACTTTGGCAGTAGAAAAAAGCGCCATATTTAAAATGTAGGCGCGTATTGTTGATCGCTCATCTGGCCATTTTCACTTCTAGGGACACCCAAATATCTTAACTCTCATAAAAAAGTTAACTTCGATGTCAATTTTGTAACAACAATTAAGCTTTAAATATTAACAAAAATATTTTTTTATTATTTAATCCATAAAGAATACGCGTTTATGCAATAAAAACATGAATAAAGTGGATTTACGTAAATACTTCATGCTTAATTGTCGTTACAAAACTGACATCAAGTTAACTTGTTTGTGAGAGTTAAGCTAATTGGGTGACCCTAGAAGTGAAAATGCCCATTTGCTACAATATAAAACAATTTCCTGAAATTGTTTTATATTGCGTGCGGAGACGGAGTAAGAATACAAAAATCACCGCCCCTCTCTTCCCGTGGGTGTCGTAGGAGTCGACTAAGGGAAATACTGAGTATCCAGCTTCTCAGCCGGTGGTAGGGTATTTTTACTAGTACCCGCCTGGTTGGCTACCACCGTACATTCGGTGTAAACGCCCGTGAAATGACTTACCTTCGTGTTTGCCGTGTTTCGGGGCTACGGGGTATTATCGGTCGCGTTTAACGGGGGTCTGGGATGGACTATGTGTCTCCATTGTCAGGAGGATTGTGTTGACCCGTCGGCCAGGGAGACCCGTTGAAACGGTTGTTCCGCTGGCCGCCCGCGGTATAGTACAGGGGCCCAATCGGGGTTAACCGCCCAGAGAGGCTGCCCTTTCATGCCGCGCATAATCTCGGGGTAGATCGTCGTGCCGGTTGGTGACCGGAAGGTGGGGACCCGGCGACTACTTCTGGGGGGGGTTCGGGGGCCCTTCCGTCCGACGGGTCAATGTCACTCCTTTTTTTCGACAAGTCTAAGGTGAAACAGTCCAGCTCCACTTTTTACCCCTTTTACCGTGACTGATTTTTTCCCTGCTTCACGCTTCCTCCTTCTTCCTTCCTTTTTTTTATATAAATATGCCAGTGCAAACAAGAATAGATAATCATACGGCGGTGCACTCCCCCACCACCCTATTCCAGGTTGAGTTCGCCAATATCCGCGGACTCCATTCGAATCTGAACGCCGTCCATCAACACCTCG
Source organism: Thaumatotibia leucotreta (assembly GCA_025490895.1). NCBI lineage: Eukaryota > Metazoa > Arthropoda > Insecta > Lepidoptera > Tortricidae > Thaumatotibia > Thaumatotibia leucotreta. The sequence goes on from JALPQI010016669.1 coordinate 26,660, forward strand.
AGACGGCCAAACCCGCCATGCTCTTCTTGACGGAGACACAGATTAGACGTCCAGCGGATACGTCCTACCTTCAGTACCCCGGTTACGTGCTTGAGGATAACTTCCTCGCGAAATCCGGGGTCTGTCTGTTTGTCCGTTCTGATGTGTGTTGTCGACGTTTGCATTGCTTAGAGGATCCCTCTCTTCCCATTCTTTTGGTTCTTGTAAGCCTTGGCCTCCAATGCCGTATTTACATGTGCCTATACAGACCCCATTCAGGAGACGCTGAGACAACTCGACTGTTTGACCACCTGAGTTGGGCAGCAGATGAGGCGCCAGCGCGATTTCCTGCTGCTGAATTGGTATGTTTGGGGGACTTTAATGCCCACCACGACTCCTGGTTGGGTTCCCCCTCCATTCATCATGCTGGCAGAATCGCCCACGCGTTTGCTCTAACCCATCATCTTGTTCAGTTAGTGGATCAGCCCACTAGGATACCCGACATAGCTGAACAAACGCCCTCTCTGCTGGACCTTTTGCTGACCTCCCATCCAACTGGGTACCAGGTTGTGGTCAACGCACCCTTAGGCACCTCTGACCACTGCCTGGTATCCAGTACAGTACCCAGCGCAGCCATACCTCAATCGCCGGCGGTAAAGCGCAGAGTATGGCACTACTCGTCAGCAGATTGGGACGGCATGCGTGACTATTTCACGTCCGTTCCTTGGGTGCAGCGCTGCTTTAGCGAGAAGGATCCCTCAGCGAGTGCTGCGTCTATTGCTGGTGTGATGTGTAATTCTGAACCCATCGCTCAAATCTATTCGGTCGGTATAAATCTAAACGCTACCACTAGCGCCATCTGGTCGGTACTGGCGGCGACGCTTCGCCTACCTAAGTGCTGCCTGGACAGCGACATCTGCCGGGTACGCTGAGCGTCGCTAAGCGGAATTAAAATATCGATCTTAATAAAATTTCATAGGGTTTTTATTAAATGTCGTGTTTCAGTAGGTACTATTTGTTTAAATATGTTGTACATGGCCAGATACTAAATTGAAGACTTCGTTGTTCAATAGTTGTTGGCAGGTGTTTGGCTACATTTCGGACCGGACACTTCCGCGCCGGAGCTGTCAGTGGCGTATTTCCGTGCCTCATTTTCTTTAGCTCCTTTTTGCGAGCCGGCAGCCATTATCCCAGGCTGAAACTATAAAATAATCGGCAGTTAATTGCCTCTGAACTGACGAAGTGTTCGACGGCCGTGGCTTGCACCTGCTCCACGCGGTCGCTGCAACCCAAATAGGGGGATTTTTCGGCCCTCCTAGCATTGACATGTGCCGCACCTAAACCGCCTTACGCTGGCCACTTATCTGCTGGAGGTAGGTAAACCCTTGAGGTCTGAATTCTCACTAAAGAACTAAAAAATAACCTCATTGTGTACCCCCCGGATAATGTAGGCCCGGACCCACTTCGCCCCCACTCGTTAGTTGTGTCGGAGTCATGCTATATCCTTTGTGGTTTTATTCCAGGGTCGTAAATTTACCCCTACGTCATCGTGATACCCACGAGGCCGAGTCGCCTGGTTCCGCCGGCGGGTTCCTCGCAGTGCGGAGGTTGCCACGTGGTACTGAGCCGTCTGTCACCCCACTGCCGCCACCCCCACCGCATGCTGGTTTGGTTTGCCGCAATTAAAAGGTCAGACGAGCCATTTTAAATCTCTCGTAAAGGCGCCCAACTTAAAACTATTGATGTGAACTCGATACATTAATACCTTAGTAAGGGAACAAATAAGGCCAGAGTATATACTTACGTTCTGAAAGGACCCCTTTCTTACTCGCACTTTCTACCAAGCTAGCCGGCTTAACCATCCCTGTATTTAACCTGTTGTTGAGCATCTTATTTAAGCTAAATTTAACAGGCCCACAGGGCCACCGTGTATAATCTTACCTTTAGACTGTAACAGAAAAGTAGCAAGTGTAGTGAATAATAAACGCTGGTTAAAGTTATATGTGAGGTTTTCATTCAAAGTTATACCCCGGCAGGAACCCCCTGGAAAAAATCTTGTAACAGTGGCGCCCAACGTGGGGCCTTTTCAGTACAGAATTTTGGTCACTTGGTGTTAGCCAAAAGTATACTCTGGTCTTATGCTATTACTCTCTTAGATATTCTTCCTTTTACCATAAACAGAAATTTAATTGTATTGTACGGGGTGTGTACTTTAAACTAGTATTATAAACAAAGGTATTGGAGTATTACTTTTAGGTGCAGTTACTTGTAAAGTTTTGTTGTGAACTGACAGCAATTTACAGTGAGTTCCCTTATATTAATATTATACAAAGGGCTTTTGCAATTAAAATTAAAATTTAATATTAAAGAAAAAAATAGTTTTTCATACAAAGTGTAAATTTAATAAATACCTATACAAGGTGTCATACATACAAATTAGATATAAAATATTAAAGTTATTCTGTACCGGACAACTGTACACAGGTTGTTCCTTTTTTTTTTAATTTATGAATGTACAGGGTGTAATTGCTTGCTTAAAATTTTGAAAATATACAGAGTGTAATTGTTTGACAAATTAAATTCAAAGAAAGTTTATCTTACATTTGTACCAGACAACTGTGTCCTGGTTGTCCTTGTTTTGGTTTTGAGAGGGGAAACAAGCAGTGTGTATTTTTTCTAACAATTCAAAATAAAACATTAATTTTATATCTGTGACGGACAGGTGTATACAACGTGTTACTTATATTGTTTATGATAAATAAAGTTGAAGATAGTTAAGTATCTTATAAGTAGTTATAATGGAAGACCGTCCTATTAAGTTTGACCTATTGCACAAGGACGAATTAATTTATGAAGTGTCTTTGAGGGACGCCGTTCCCGCTGACGATGTAAAAGGTTTGAAAGTGCAAGTGAGAAAACTGGTCAAAGAGTTGCCGTCGGACCATATCGCTGAGTTTGAGGGAGACCTTACGCAGGAGCTTGCCACTGCCCAAGTTAAATTGGTAGAGTTAGAACAGTCGACTGTTGCCGCTAAGGCCCCCATTACCTTGAAGTCGCTCAACCGGATACAGGCTCTAGGTCATCACCTGTATCATCGGCTTACTAGGATCAAACCGGAGGAGTCGGCGGATGTTGCTTTACACTCTTCGTTAACGGACCGCCTTATGCGGATTTTGGATAAATTGGATAACATGATGTCGGTCTTTGAGTCCTCTCGTTCCAACGCAGGTTTCGATGATGCCAGAGAGGGCCATACAGCAGAAAGCCGTACGGAGCCCCCAGCTGCGGAGGTGTCTTCTTGCTTCAACAAATATCAGACGGTTAGCTCCTTAAATCTTAAGTTTAATGGTCGTACTTGTGTGAAGGCATTCTTGCAACGAGTCGAGGAGCTGGCAGCCTCGCGCCGTATTACAGAACCTAGGTTGTGGGCATCGGCTGTGGAACTGTTTGATGGTGATGCATTGTTGTGGTACCGTGGTTTACGAGATGAGGTGGCCGATTGGGATCAACTCAAGTCTGCGTTGTTGGAGGAGTTTTTGCCATTTGATTACGATAGGCGTTTACTCAAAGAAATTAGGAATCGCACTCAAGGTCAGAATGAAAGCATTTCTACTTACATTAGTGTAATGCAAAATTATTTTAGTAGGTTAAATGTACGGCTGTCCGACCAGGAAAAGTTTGATATTGTCTCGATCAATGTTCGTCCGGAGTATATAGTGCCCCTGGCGATTCAGTCGATTTCTTCATTGAAGGACCTGAAGAGAGTGTGCCGCGTGCTAGAGGATAGCTGGCAGCGCGCAAATGCATTCGTAGAGCCTCCCAAGCCTTCTTCGTCGACCTTGGCGGCGGACTTAAGTTTCAAACCTACCTCTCGGTCGAAGGTGGATGCAGTTGCTACGGTGGACTCCCCGTTTTGTGTCCGCTGTCGGGTTGACACGCACAGTTTGAGGGACTGTCAGTCCAAGCGGATCGTCTGCTTCAAGTGCGGAAAAGCAGGGGTAACGTATCCTGATTGTTCGAACTGTTCACCCCGCGAGGTGCCTCCCGTCCCTACGACTTCGGGGTCAGGGGTTCCAAAAAACTAGTTTATCCGAACCGTCGTTTCGCGAGTGCCAACGATATTGAACGTGGGAACTCTTGCAATTTGGACAATTTTGATGTAGATACCCTCGGGGTCAGTCCTGACTGCCCTGATTACCCTCTTATTGTTAGTACATTAATGTCTCTTCCTGTGTCGGCGGTTCGGAACCGATATTATAATAACGACGAGCGTCCCCACATGTCAGTGGAGATCCTCGGTCGGTCTTTTCGTGGTCTACTGGACTCGGGTGCTGGGATAAGCATCTTAGGGTCTAACTTTCACGAGGAGTTCTTGGCGTTAGGCGTACGGTTGGTCTCCGCTACGGATGGTACACATGTCACGGTCGCGAACCGTACTCGGTCGAGAATCATAGGGTGTGTTTACTTGACGGTTATAGCCAAGAACTTGATACGAGAAATTAAATTTTACGTGATACCGGACGTGGGTAGTCGCATAATTTTTGGGATTAACTTTTGGAAGGCGTTCGATATTGCCCCCGAACTCTTCCGGTTGTACGGGAACCAGGTGCCGGACCCTACCGTATACGAGGTAGTGCCCGCAAAACACCTACAATCTTTTCAGGAGCTGCCACCCGAACAACGGTTAACGGCGACGGACCTTATACGCCGTTTTGAGGACATTTCTTTTGAGAAAAGGGGCTTAGGCCGTACGCATTTGCTTACCCATATCATTAATACTGGCGATAGCCCTCCTATTAAACAGCGTTATTACCCAATCTCGCCACACCGACTTGTCGAGCTTAACCGACAGTTGGATCAAATGCTGGAGCAGGACGTGGTCGAACCTAGCTCCAGCGCCTGGAACAACCCTACCCTGTTCACGGCCAAGGCTAATGGGGAGTTGCGTTTCTGTTTGGATAGTCGTAAATTAAATTCAGTAAGTAAACATGATGCTTACCCCTTACCGTACATATCTCACATCCTGGACCAGCTAAGGGATGCGAGGTTTCTGTCGTCGATCGATTTGAAAAGTGCGTTTTGGCAAATCCCCTTGGATGAAGCGTCGCGGGAACGCACGGCCTTCACGGTGCCAAAACGTGGTTTGTTTCATTTCAAGGTCATGTGTTTTGGGTTAACGGGAGCGCCTGCGACCCAACAGCGCCTGATGGATAGGCTTTTCGGGCCTGAGCTCAGTGACAGGATATTCGTGTACCTGGATGACATAATCGTAGTGAGCCGCACTTTTGAAGAGCATATGAGATTGCTTGCTTGCGTGCTGGACAGGTTAACTGCCGCGAACTTAACCATCAATTTCCAAAAGTCTCAGTTCTTCCGCAAGGGATTAAAGTACCTCGGGTATGTAGTGGACGAGCGAGGGCTGCACACAGACCCTTCGAAGGTACAGGCCATCGTGAATTATCCAGTTCCCACCAACCGGAAGGAAGTAAAAGCTTTTGTGGGTACAGCCTCTTACTACCGGCGCTTTATAAAAGATTTTAGCGTGATCGCGGCTCCTCTCAATGCCCTGACTAGTACCAAGAAGAATGCTCCCCCCTTTGCGTGGTCCGAGGAAGCCCAAGACTCTTTCGACAAATTAAAGTCTGCGTTGGTCTCAGCTCCTACCCTTGCCTGCCCCGATTTTTCGAAACCTTTTATTCTGCATTGCGATGCCTCCGGTTATGGAATAGCGGGCACCCTTACACAAATTATGTCTGACGGCCTGGAGCACCCCATTGCTTTCGCAAGTCGTTCCTTGAACCCCGCGGAGCGTAACTACTCTGCGACAGAGCGAGAGGCACTCTCTCTAGT
>JALPQI010016670.1:0-29914 GCA_025490895.1 Thaumatotibia leucotreta
GACGATCCGCGAATAACCGATTTAATTGATTGTATCTGACGTGTTCATTAGGATGTGTAGGAGATATCGACGAAAGCTAGCTAACTTCGCTTCGTCGCTCCTGCTTATTAGTCTTTAGAACTTAACTTTATTGTCTTGGTTTTACCCTGATTTGCCTCATTTGCTTGATTTCTAAGTTTATGCTAATCCATATTAGGACGAATAAAGTTATATTTAATAATGTTATGCATATTTCAATTATGCGTAATCAGTAATATGCGTATTAAGCATTATGGAATTTTATTATTTTGCCTATTCAATATTATGCTTAATTATTTATGCCAAATCCGTTATGCGAATTCATATTAGGACTATTAATATTAGGTATATTAAAGGGGACCCACCATTTGAGCCATTGTTGTCTTTGACGAAGTCTGACAATTTTTTAAATTATTTTTTTGGTGTTTTTGGCGAAAATACCCAAAATTTGAAATTAACTGCTAATTTTTGAACAAGTTAAGCGATAAATGTATTATTTTTTATTTTATTTAATTAAAGTAACTTGTAAACAATCTAACAAAACATAATAAAAGCTTCCGTTTCATAAAAGTACATTTTTTTACAGAATTTTGAAGTTCATGATGATCCAAAATTAAAAATGTTAATATGCCATTTTTAACATCATCAAAAAAAACGAAGTGTGTTTTTTGTGATTATCATTTGAGATAATTATATTGGACGCAGATATCTCAGCAGGTATTCAAATTAGGACTTACAAACTAATTTTAGGGAGAAAATTGTGAGGTGATGAAGATATCTGCGTAATTGATACCTCAAATGAAATAGCGATAGTTAGATATTTTTTCTAAAAGGATTGAACAAAAAAATCACGCGTCGATTTTTATTAATTATGTTAAAAATGATATTTTAACATTTTGAATTTAGGATCAGGAACTTCAAAATTCTGTGAAAAAAAAACTTTTATGTAACGGAAGCTTTTATTATGTTTTGTTAGATTGTTTACATGTTACTTTAATTAAACAAAATAAAAAAATAGGACGTTTATCGCTTAACTCGATCAAAAATTAGCAGTTAATTTTAAAAGCGTATTCTGTCCAAAACACCAAAAAATGAATAAAAAAAATAGTCGGTCTTCGTCAAAGGCAACAATGGCTTAAATGGTCTATACTTATATTCATCTTAAAGCTTTGCATCAGTCTTCCAATCACCCAGTATACACCGTGGTCTCTAATAACCCGAAAGATTTGAACAGTGTATTCCTGACCATATTTAGAAACTATAATGTCGTATAAACTCTTCTGGATATCGCCTAGTTTAGAGTTATTACCAATTTAAAAAAAAAACATAATTTCTAATTGTTACTCAGTAAACAAGGTCTTTTTAACGGCGTTGGTGCCATTATGGAGAATAGTCTCACTAACCACATTAATAGATGTCAAAAAGTGAGAAATAAAAGCCTTAAAAAATGAGTTTTTTTTTAAACAACCTTAACACTCATTGTAAGTGCTAGTTTTAGACTAACATTTATTTTTTATGTTAAAATACATAAAAAAAATTGAAGCAAAAAAAAATGCTTTTCGCCAAAAATGTCAAAAGTCATGTAATATTTTTTGTTTGTTTTTACAACAAAAATGCGTAGTTAAAATCTTTCGGGTTATAAGAGACCACGGTGTATAGATAAGAACTTTAATTATTGATTTACAACAACGCCTTGTACATTGTGAAATTACGTGATTATGTGAAATTATAATAATTGTCCAAATTTTGATTGTCATATGAGAAAATTGGTACAGAACAGTACCCATAGGAAACTTAATCCCTGGAGTGCCTAGTAACGGATCCGTCACAAGCAATTTCATCATCATATCAGCCGAAAGACGTCCAGTGCTGAACATAGGCCTCCCCCAAAGATTGCCACAATGACCTGCGCCACCCGTATCCAGCGGATTCCTGCGACCTTCACCAGGTCATCGGTAAAATCGGTTCAATTTAAATTATCATTAAAATAATTACATAAAGTAACTAATCTACAAGAGCATTTTCTGACACTATCGTTCCACGGGTTAATCAGCCATGTAACGATTTGTCTTAATTGTGTATACTTACCCTTTTTTAACACTGTTCTTCTACTTGTATTATAAAGGGCGTTATTTTTATGGAAGAAAGTACATTCAAAGCGAATCGATACATTCTTTCAACTTTTGTAGGTGAAATGAAATATTACATTAAATACCCAGTAGGTCTTGTCTTACCCCCTTCATAAAATGTTTGTTAACTTAACAAGCCGCTAATAATTGATTGTCCCTTTCGGTCTTAACAATGTGTCCATAAGAGCAAAAGAGACCAACAATTTTTAGCGGCTTGTTAAGTTAACAAACGTTTATGAATAAGTATGTCTTCGGCCGCTATAAAGCCAATCATTCTGTTATGTCACTTATTACACAATGTTCTTGTGTACTACCGATACCGACCTACGAACATCTAAGTTCGTTTTCGGGGATTTGTCTCCGTCACTCAAATGACGCCTTCGTTGGAGTGACAGACAAATTCCCGAAATTTACTAATTTCGGAGTTCTGGTAGGGCGGCCGAACTAATAGGCACGGAAGACAGAGAAATGTAATTACTTGGGCATGAGTAAAAAGATGGCAACTGAAGCCGTGAACTTCAATAACCATAAATTTCGAGAAAGTCTTTTTCACACCAATGCCTTCGTTGGAGTGACACACAGATGCTCGAAATTTATGTATTAATTCAAATGCCGTGTAATGTGACTTTTTAAGCAAAATGAAACAAAATGTTTTACAGAGCAACTCATACTTATTTATTAAAATAAATTACTTAACATAAATCAGTCTTTGTACACTATTTACATAATTTGAAAATCCTATTACATCTAATTGCGGCTTAATCGACTTCTTCAACGGTAGGACCATCGTTTCTGCTTTGGTATCCGGGCATTCCTCCCATTCCGCCGGGCATTCCCCCGGGCATGCCGCCCTGGTTGCCGCCGCCGTGCATCTTGGTCATCACCGGCGAGCACACTCGCTGCACCTCCTTCAGCTTGTGCTCGTACTCTTCCACCTCGGCCAGAGAGTTGTTGTCCAGCCATCTCAGCGTCTCCTCGCACTCGCTGCGAGCCGTGTTCTTGTCCTGCTCGCTCAGCTTGTCTCCCGCGTCGTCCAAGGCTTGTTTCACGCTGAAGACATAGGCCTCCAGTTGGTTCCTCGCCGCCACCCGCTTCCTCTGCTTGTCGTCTTCGTCCTTGTAGCGCTCGGCCTCGGCCAGCATTCTGTCAATGTCCGCCTGCGACAGTCGGCCTCTGTCGTTCTTGATGACGATGTTCTTGCTACGCCCGGTGCTGTTCTCCTTGGCCGACACGTTCAAGATGCCGTTAGCGTCGATGTCGAAGGTGACGTCGATCTTGGGCACCCCTCGGGGCGCGGGCGGGATCCCGGTCAGGTCGAACGTGCCCAACAAGTTGTTGTCCTTCGTCATGGCGCGCTCGCCCTCGTACACCTGGATGGTGACCGCCGGCTGGTTGTCAGAGTACGTCGTGAAGGTCTGAGACTGCTTGGTCGGGATCTTGGAGTTGCGTTCGATGATTTTGGTCATGACGCCGCCGGCCGTCTCGATGCCCAGAGACAACGGCGACACGTCCACCAGCAACACGTCCTGGCTCCTGGAGTCGTTGGATCCGCTGAGGATGGCCGCCTGCACCGCCGCTCCGTACGCCACCGCCTCGTCGGGGTTGATGGAGAGATTCAGCTGCTTGCCGCCGAAGAAGTTCTGCAGAAGGTTCTGGATCTTCGGTATGCGAGTCGAGCCCCCGACGAGCACGACGTCGTGGATCTGGCTCTTGTCCAGTTTAGCGTCGCGCAGCGCCTTCTCGACCGGCTCCAGCGTGCCGCGGAACAGATCGGAGTTGAGCTCTTCGAAGCGCGCGCGGGAGATGCGCGTGTAGTAGTCGATGCCCTCGTACAGCGCGTCGATCTCTATCGACGCTTCGGTGCTGGACGAGAGGGTGCGCTTCGCGCGCTCGGCGGCCGTCCGCAGGCGGCGCAGCGCGCGGGTGTTGCCGCGCAGATCCTTCTTGTACTTGCGCTTGAACTCGTCCGCGAGATGGTTCACCAACCTATTGTCGAAGTCCTCGCCTCCGAGATGCGTGTCGCCGGCCGTCGCCTTCACCTCGAACAGCGAGCCCTCGTCGATGGTGAGGATGGACACGTCGAAAGTGCCGCCGCCGAGATCGAAGATCAACACGTTGCGCTCGCCCTTCAAGTTCTTGTCCAAGCCGTACGCGAGCGCGGCGGCGGTGGGCTCGTTGATGATCCGCAACACGTTGAGGCCGGCGATGGCGCCCGCGTCCTTGGTGGCTTGGCGCTGCGAGTCGTTGAAGTAAGCCGGGACCGTGATGACGGCGTCCCGCACTGACGTGCCCAAGTACGCCTCGGCCGTCTCCTTCATCTTCGTCAACACCATGCTGCTGATCTCCTCCGGCGCGAACCTCTTCGTCTCGCCTTTGAACTCGACCTGGATCTTTGGCTTGCCACAATCGCTGATCACTTTAAACGGCCAGTGCTTCATGTCCGCCTGTATCTTCGGGTCGTCGAACTTGCGTCCGATGAGTCGCTTGGCGTCGAACACCGTGTTGTTGGGGTTGAGCGCGACTTGGTTCTTCGCGGCGTCGCCGATGAGGCGCTCGGTGTCCGTGAACGCGACGTAGGATGGTGTGGTCCGGTTGCCCTGGTCGTTCGCGATGATCTCCACATTCCCGTGCTGGTACACTCCGACACAGGAGTACGTCGTTCCAAGATCAATTCCTACAGCTGGCATTTTTCCTAGATTTTCCTTAATAACTTCCTTGTTCAACAAAATAATGTTTCACGTAATAACTCGAGAGGTATTCACCACTCAACTTCTCCGTACTTTCGCTTTCGTGTTTTGTAATAAACTGAGTTCGCGCCAGTGCGCGGTTGCTTTTATACCCACCCGTGAACGGCCAATCACAATCGAGCATTTTCTAGATAATTCTCGACAGCTGTTCTGCGGCCAATGGGGTCGATGTCGAGTCTCGGTTGTTCTCGACTGTTCGGTCGTGAAGAACAGGACAGACGATGAGTTCTGTGCGAGTTAGAAAGAGAAAGAGAAAAACTTGGTAATACCAGGCGAACGAAAATTAACCAACTTGTATTTATTTTCAAATAATCAGTGTACGATGTAATTGTCCCAAAAATACTAAAACTATATCGCACACCTAGATCAAAACAGTATTAACTCAAAATGTATGTATTTTTTAATTTGAACTTTGTAGATCACGAATATACCCTTATCTACAACACAGATAAATTTTGAGTTAATGCTGTTTTGATCTAGGTGTGCGATATAAATGGTCGAAAATGCGTGACATAAAAAAAAAAATCCCGAAGTACGAAATTTTAAGCATGTTCCGTTATTAATTAAATTTACCAATGGTATATTTTTGAAGGAAAGACACCTCACATATATATTTACCATGAATAAACCATTGAATCCGAATCTGATATCCGAAAATCAATTCAAATAAAAACTACTTTTTACTGTTTAAGCAAGTCTAATCTAGCTAGTCAATCAGTTCAACAGTTGGTAAAGTAAAAGACGAAAAAAGTATAGTAATTCATAATCATGAGTATATAGTAATTATTATATACTCATAATTATGAATTATTATACTTGAGTTATGAGTAATATTAGGAGTATATGTATAGACTAGAGTATCATAGTAAGTAATCCTATTTTTGTAGAAATACGAATAGCTAACAAGTATAGCATAAAAAGAAACTTTAATTTACAGTGTGGAAATGTTCCTTATTCCTATCTGTGTTTTAATTCAACTATTCGAAGCATATCTACTTGTAAGATTCATAGTAAAGTAGTACAGTTCTGGTCTTCAGACATTACGATTTTTGTTTTCTTTGCCGTGGTATCACCGATGGCAATTGTTCTGAAAATAGACTTCTGTTTACCGCGCCATCTAGTAGTGAGTAGCGTACTTTTAGTTGTCATGTTATGACAAAGATAGCATTATCCCTTCACAATCAATCTGAAAGGGACAAGTACAAAGTACAATCGAGCATTTTCTAGATTATTCTCGACACCTGTTCTGCGGCCAATGAAAACATCATTTTGACATACGAGTCTGAAAGGAAAGGGCAATGCGTGGGTAATAAATACCATGGGAAAAAAATATCGATTTTGTGTTAAATTTCTTTTAAAATAATTTGATATCGTTATAACGCGATAGAGATCTTTTAAAAGTATTTAATTATATCATAATTATACCTTTTATAATGAAAAACTATGGAACGAATCGTATGACTTATTAACTCAAAGATTTATCGTTCGTTGTTGTTTTTCTCAGGTTTTATAATAGTATCATCATCATCATCATCATCATCATCATCATCATATCAGCCGAAAGACGTCCACTGCTGAACATAGGCCTCCCCCAAAGATTGCCACAATGACCGGTCCTGCGCCACCCGCATCCAGCGGACTCCTGCGACCTTCACCAGGTCATCAGTCCACCTTGTGGGGGCCCTACCCACGCTACGCCTTCCGGTACTTGGCCGACACTCATAGTATAATAGTATAGAAGAATATAATTAATTCATTTTTTAAACTTAATTTAAAATTATCTTAACATTCTTAGCCTAAAAACAGTTTATCTAAACAGTTCATTAGGCTTAATCAGTGTATTAGTTAATGAACAGACCACACCTCCATTACGGATTTTTATGAATACGGCTGTAACTCACTACGGCTTTCCGAATCCGAAACATAAACATCTCGCGCGTAGTGAATAATTGTGAAAACAAAAATCGTGTGTCCAAAATCACAAGGCATCGAATTTCAGAAAAAGAGTCATTTTACCCTGGTAACATTGACCTAATCTCGCAAGGTCATTGTTGTTTATTACATTAGAAAAGGATAGGGATATCTCGAGTCGAGTATAACAGAAAAGGATGTAATGTACTCTAGGAGTTTCAATGAATTGCATTTGTTTTTAGTTAAACATTTCTGTAAATATAAAATGCTTACGGGTAAATAAGGAGGTAATGCTATTTTATCTTAGAAACATGTTCAATCTTACATTTTTGATAATTTATCGACAATGTCAAACATGTCATGGTGGTACAGCGCCATCTTGTGTCGAGTAGCATCGGTGGCGTTTAGTTTCATCAAATATTTTCATGGTTAAGAAATTATAGAAATAGAGAGTCATATTGATAACTTTAGCTTTTCAATTTTCATGGGGGTAGGTAAATTTTCTGTATAGGTAACGCCCCCAGGGTGCTCTATAATATTCACAACCCAGTACTCCATCTTATTTTCGAAGACACAGAGTCTGTGTTCGAAGATGACTCAGGGAACGGAAACCGCTTGGCTCTAATCCAGGATGTTATCGATTCTGCTAGACTATTCCACAACATTTGTATGCTCTGGAATGCTCTCTAAAATGGTTTGGGATGTTACAGACTATTCTCAAATGTTGTAGAATTATGTTTGATAATTCTGAAGTATTCAGTCAGTCTACTAATGTCGACAAAATTAAATTCTGACCCACTAAGTAGGTATAGGACCTTGCAATAGTATCTTCTAATTCTAACGTCAAATTGCACAACGGTTGGTGCAATTTCACTTTCAGTGTTATTGTAACATAACAATCTCCTATTGTGGATCAGGATCAGGATTCAATTTAGTCGATAGCACCTACTCTGCAGTCTCTGTAGCCTAGACATGAAACCACATGAAACTGATCAAAATCTATCATTCCCATAATTTCCCTGAAAAATTGTCCTCACATTTTCCCTTACATTTTCGTAAAAATGGGAGTTTCATAGCTTTTTTGCTAATTGTCATATAAATCAGCCAACCACCTTTATCAAAATTGAAAACTTGTTCTAAAAACCTCTGTTTTACCTACTCTCTAGTAGGTACTAAAAATAGCGATGATCCGTTATTTTTATCATATAAAAAAAAAATTGTGTTTGTATTCTGATTGGTAGGTACTTACCTAAACGTATCATTCGAAAAGTTCTCGATCCGCATCACCACACTTTTTTTATTTTTTTTATTTATCTTATGACATTACCTACATGCTTGTCACTGCAAGATATACTTTTTTTTAATTTATTTTATTACATGAAAAGCATTACATAGTATACCATAAGGTGACGTTAAACCCTGTTCGGGTTTGTATCGTACACCTGGATCGCGAACAGTTCACTATTATTGAAGCATGTTGTGTTACATAATATTATTAGCAAAACATAAAATATAAGTAGCTTAAAACAAGATCTAGATGAAATATGTACCTTTTATAGAACTAATTACCTATAGGTACCTACAATTAGACTAAAGTAAAATGAATGTACGATTAATATCGTTGATGAAATTAAAGGTAAATTGTTTTGAGTTACTTACAATTAAAACTATGGGGAGCCTAGGTACAAAATGCTATCTTTTTTCTATTTTGTGTGAAAATTTTAATGCGTTTCACGGAATACTTCTACTTACCAAGTTTCATCAGTAGGTATTTATTACCACCTCAACTCTTCCCGCGTGTAGAGTTGGGGTGGTAACAAATATTTTCGAGTCGACTAAGAGATTGAAGTGTCACTGAGCATTCTTATACATATAACTTCCTTCAACAGCCTCTCAACACCGTCCCCAAATGACGGTGCAACGACCGTCCCACCCTTGTGGGATGCGACCCGGCCACAGCTGCAGTAGCGGAAACGCGGGAGCAGCCACACATACTCCAGGAGGAGTATCGTTTGTATATTCAGTCAGGCAGGAGCGTCATCATAGTGGACACATTACTGCGATCGCCAATTCGTTTGCCCATCGTGATGATTATGGGCATTTACCTCCTGATGAGTCTATACGCATAGTTAATAGGAGAGGCCTATGTCCAGCAGTGGACTGGGATAGGCTGATGATGTGATGTGATGTATACATACAGTTTTTTTTATTAGTGTTAAATTAAAGGGGTTATTTGGTACGAATCGCAGTTACCTATATCGCTTTTTGTTTAAATCGGAAATTTTTATTTTACTTTTTCATACACAATAATTGAATGGCAAGTGGTTCTCTCTAATGAATAAGATCTCAGGTGACTGAGAGCACATGTCAAAATAAGTTTCATTAGGATGTAATAAAAGGTTGCAATACAATTGTTCAGTCATTAAACTGCTTTTTTTTAATAAGTAACTCAATAAAAGAAAGAGTTAAGATACTAGTTTCTTAGATAAATTGATTATTTTTGATCTAAATAAGCTTCCCTTTAATTTAACGAAAAAAAAAACAGGATGTATAGAAGAAAAAAAAATCGGCCAGGCTTCTCACAAATGTCTGAGCACGCCTCTATTGTCACGGCGATAGAGCGCGTGTTCTGATATTTAAAAAACTAACTGGCGTATAGACTATACATACGGGTCATTTAGTTTTTCTAGTTTCTTAGTGTCTTCGTTAAATTACTACAAATTTTCAACAAGCGGGAATCGAACCCGACTAAGCTTTAATTAATTTAAAAATTGCGTCAGGTGCAGGTAAATAAAACCACAGTGTTAAAAACAATAAAATAGATTTTCATTTATTGTGAGACGAAAAATACAACAATGGGACTTATCACCTAAAATGGTTAGTGGCAGACTGTTGTGTCGAAACAATTGATTGTCGGGGCGGGGCGTGTCGCGCCGAGTCGCGCCGGGCCGCGCCGGACCGCGCCGGACCGGGCCGCGTCGCGTCGGCCGGCCGGGACGCGACAGCGCACCTAACACTACAGTACACTCCTAATTTATGTCTTTCATTGGGTAACTCGTGGCTCATAACGAATATCAACGAAAATATATATAAATACACAAACCATGATCTCTATTCACTGAAATCATAGCTATACTTTTAAACATGTGAAGTTTCAATAGTTCATTTCTTTAACTAAGTTTTTTTTTAAAAAGGCTTTATTGATTTCAAGCTAATACTTAATTACTTACAAGATTGTTTAGTAGTTTTAATAGTAGTTGCGGGACGGGCCCGTCGTCGTGTGGCCGTGCGGCCCGGAACAAAACGTAACAACTCTCAATACCGCTACTATGAAACGTTCTATACAAAATTGAACATTGCCGCTTCGCTAATCGTTTACTAAAACAAGATGGCGGCGAGCGGCGACTCGGTCGAACTCGTCACTAATCGATTAAGTACATGTCTTACTTTATAAGTTGAAAATGCCACTGCTGCGATCCTACGTCGCCTATGTCTGGAGCGCGCGCGCACGGGCGCAGGCCGGGGTCCGAACGAGGCCCCGCGAGCCCCCCGCGAGGCCGAGGTCGGGCCCGAGGCCGACGCTCCCGGCCCCCCGCGAGGCCCCTGGCCTCCGCCAGTGCGCGCGCGCCTCGCTATTGCTCATAGAGAAAAAATTCCAAAATCAATTCGTTACACCGTAGACTATATTTTGTTTAATAAACTTGAAGTATTTATCAATAATCAATAAGTACATTATAATAATTGAATAATTAGTATTTTGTTTCATAAGAGATACTAGCATTACAAATAAATACCTTCAGCTATACAATTTAATGTTTATTTCTATTTAAACATTTTGAAGATGTTTAAGTGGACTACGTCGGTTTATACACAAGAGTGGTCGTTTCTTGTATAGAAACTAGTTGATGCGTCTACGCTTCGAGATATGACTTAAATGTATACTTAGATTTAGGGGGAAAATGTCGTAAAAACAAAAAGAAAAGTTATTGAAATTTATAACAAACACCTTAACTAATACTCAATGTAATAATTTAGTCAAAGTATATGTATATATATAATATATATGATGAATAAATAGATAGTTTGCGGCGTGGCGGAGGCGGCGGGCGCGCAACTAATGAAACGGTTTATACAAAATCCGGAGCCCCCCCCACCTCGCGTGTCTTTGACAAAAGCAATACAAAACATTTCATTCCGTGTAAGAGATGACACGATGGTATGCGAAAAATTTATTTTTTTTCAAAAAACACACGCCCATTCGCTCACCCTTGCGCTTAAATCTAAAATTAATAATTAGACAATATTTTTATTTGTTCAACAGACGCGCGCTAACGCACGCGTATTATAATAAAATATTTTCAAAACAATCGAATAATTAAACACACTAGTTAACAATATAACTTATGCTCAAATACACGGGCGGGCTGGCCGCGGCAACCATACTCGAACCAAACGAAACGATCCTCGTTCTGTTTAAAAATATGATTTTATACACAATCGTTTTAGCATATATAATAATCATTACATTAGAGCGATGGCAGCGTAACGGTCGGGAACGTCTCTGGCACGGTCGGGCGCTATAATACTGTTATCGCTAATTTATTGCATCCGTGAGCGGGGACCGTGGGGGCCGGCGGCGTTAGACGGCGGTCTCGGTGTGCGAGTGCGACGACAGGCGCTCGACGTCGATGTCGTGCGGCGCGAGCGCGTCGCGAGCCTCGTACTCGACGCTGGACGAGTGCGAGAAGCGCTTGCTCAGCGCCGTCTGCTTGCGCAGCGCCGCCGCAAGCGCGGCGTCCGCCAGCGAGCCGCGCGAGTCCAGGCCCTGCCGGAAGGCGTTCACCACGCGGATCTGCGCCCAACCAGCGGGTTAGTGCGGGCCGGGGCGGCGCACGAGCGGTGCTCTCGCCTCGATCCCGAGGTTATATGCCGGCCGGTGCGAAAATATATCAAACCATTCGTTGTATCTTAGAGCTGCCATCTCGAAATTCACAAACAGAACCAAAAACCCAGACATTTGGCGTAAATCCCATTATTTCCCCAGACTTTACTATACAAACAAGACTTAAATTCAACGAGGTGTTTAAAAAGTTCCTCACTTTTTGAAAACCCCTCCTCGGACATCCCTCTAACTATCCGGGGAAACCTAGACGGATGGCAGCCCCAGTTGTATCCCAAATGGTATTCAGAGAAGTGTATAATTTTGTGTAAGACTACCGATTGAAGAGTGGATTGGTGACTTTAGGCCGGCATATAACCCGTCCCAGCAACCACCAACCGTTCACCCAACTCTCGTGTTTGTACGAGGACTGTTATCACAACAAACGAGAGCGGGCACGGGAGGGCGCTTAGGAATCGAGGTCCATTCTCACCTAGAGGTGGGAACGCTCGGCTGCTCTGATCCGATTCTATATTCGTGTCGAAAAACTAGTTGAATTCTAGAGCTATTGGTCTATAGTGAAGTGCTATATACACTTGACACTTGCTAATTCTAATTCGGATCAGAGAGCCGGTAGTGTGAGAGCAACACGGGTGCACGCCGGGTCCGTCGCCGTCAGTCGCGACGAGACCGGGAGAAAGATAAGTTAACATAAATTGAAGCACACCGAGCCATAAAAAAAGAGGCGGTAAAGCAGGTAATTCAAAATTCCAGTCACAGATACGAAGGTTGAGCCGGCGTCGCCGGTCATGCAGTGAATCAATCGGGGCCTTTCGACAGCCAAATTGGCAAGTAATGGCTACAATATGTCAAAAGCCCTTTCAAACTTACAGAAACCAGCGTGTTGTAAATACCACTGGATTCTATAAATTGGTCTAAAGACAGATTGCATCAAAACTTAGCCAGTTCGGTTGTTGTCAGCCACCTGTAAGGGTTTTCATCCGTCGCTGCTCCTCTGAATACAGACATCGTCGTAGTGCCAATAGTGTCGAGACGTGAACCTGTCGTGAGCATGCTGGCGCTATGCACTAGCCAACAAGTCTTCACATAGCCAGATCAGCCCAGAGGTTCCAAAGTGCCATCTAGCTCACTCATACAGCGAGTGATAGAGAAGCATTTTCGAAAATCTGCAAGTCACAGCCAGTGAAGTGATAGCTAATGCAAGGTTCAATATCAGAGCGATCGGCATGGTCCGTCAATCTACCAGTTGGTGTATTGCCGGATCAGACCCATCGTCCAACAATCCCTGGCGCCTCTGTGACTGTATTTGGAGATTGACCTCTTCTATGCTACTCGCGACCAAGCTATGGAACTGCGATGCCCTATTGTACACACTATGCATTACGATTATTACGAAGCAACATAGAACGCCTGATTCAAGGTCCCATGAACGAAGCATGGTATAAGCGTCCTCAAATGACAATGAGCCCTCATCAGAGTTGGAACCTAAAACATCACAATTCAAAGCATTCGCTTATGATATAGAAAGAAAACACTAGAAGCTATTTAATGGTCTATTTATCGTGATTTTAAAAGCTTTTATGTTACTGTTTTCCAATGAATTTTGTTGAACCCCACGATTTTTAAGTGCATTAATGTGAGGCAAAAAATTAAAAACTATGTGAATGATGCAAAATAAATTTGAAGCGGTATGCTATATCATGAGACTCCACTGCTAGAAGAGACAGAATACTAATAGCGTCTTATGGAATGCTTTCACTCTACGAAGCGATGACCAAATAAGGACGTGATAAAGATTCTGTAAAACTGATTAGGTAAATACTCTAGTTATATAGGATATTATTATAAATTATTAAAGGATTTCTATTGGTGACAAACTATTTTCTATAATCTATGATCCCAAAAATATGCAGTAAAAATTTAAGATTGAAATATCTTTGTACAAAAGAAATATCAATGTACAATTTCCTAATTCATACGTCTTGTGCTCGAAGAATTATTGACACAACATTAAGATTGATAAGAATTACAATCTTTCACGACAATGTCAATGGTGAAATGGATGTAAAAATGGATTTCACAATAACATGCCTTAGGATACATGCATGAATGCGAGAAGCATGCGACACTGACCTTCTGTTTACGCCACGGCTCCAAAATGTACCTTCAACTCCGCGATTGGTTAACTTAGGAAACAGTCTTGTAATATTTATCCCATTTTGGGGCGATTATGCTGGTACATTAACCGATCGCGTTTCAATGGCAAGCAAAACAAAGGTCAGAGTTAAGAGACAGTGGACTGGACAGAAAAGTTGTAGTATAGACAGAGTATTAGAACATATAAGAAACGTAAGTAAAACTGAACAAAAACGAGATGTGAGTGAAATAGCGTCGCCATTATTATATATCTTACAGCCTGGTCGGTCGATGTCTTGCTGTAGGGGACGGGGATCAGGCGTTCCTGTAACTCGCCACCTATGACCTTCGGTGTGCAAGTGGGATCATGGAAAAGAAAATAAAAACGAGAACATGAAGGAAACGTCACGAAGAAGAAGTCGTAAATACAAAAAAATAATATACAGATCTGGCTTGAGCGGGCGCTTTCTACTAGACCTTTAAATGTATACTTTTCCTTTTGAAGAAGGCTTATACAAACAGAGTTGATGGTTATAGTAAACAGCGCCCTCTATAGGCCGTGATAGTCACGAACGGAAAGTGAACATCAGAAAGATCTCCAGGGACTTTACGAAGCTTGTGCCTCGAAGCGATGGTCGGGTTCAAATAAACAGAATGTAAAAATAAAATACATAAAACGCAGGGTTCCTCCTATACCTTAAGAAGCACATTCATGGGGTGTGCACTTAAAAACTATTTTATTTCTCATACATCCAGGGCTCGTTGGCCTTTTTTAACGTCGACATAATCATAAGAAAAAAAATACAATAAAAACATTGATGTACATCGAACATTTATTTCCTAACGTGGTCCTGAAAATTCGTGAGGCGTTGGATTTTGTTTTAAAGTTTGTATGTGCGAGTGTGTGTTTGTGTGTCGGGCGCGTGCGTCGCGCCGTGTGGCTGTCTCTGTGTGTTCCATGCTCTGTCTCTCAAGCACACATATCATGTTTCACCGGAGTGGCTCACATACCAGAACTACATTGATGTGTCTATACACTATAACTACATAATAAGCGTTGTGATTCTGCAAAAGAATGATTTAATAAAAGAAAAACATTAATAAGCCGTCTGTGTACGTGAAGCGCTAATACAGCTTACGTGCTGGATCGAGTAATACAATATACGTGAATCTACGTGTCGCTGGTGAGACATGCGGCTCTACGAAGCGCGAAGCTTCTAGAAACTTCTAGAAACATCTAGAGTACGACAGCCAGCGCCGGGCGGTCCCAGCAGTTACCTTATAACGCAGCTCCGAGGCACAGGGTGAAATGAAAGTTACTTTGGAGTACAGATACTTTAATACTAAGGTTTAAGAGACAAGAAGCTTCAGTAACGAGTTAACAGGGTACCGGAGGCGACATCGCCGGTAATCATCACTCTAAGTAGGCGACGCTCGCCACTATAAGCGTAATTATTAAATTTTTGAAAAATTCCAAGTTTATTAAATTTTAAAATCTAAATTTTTTGGTGTACACCAAGACACGAATTTTATTTTTTTATCTTTTGTTTTTGTTTAAATTTAAATATAACTACCATATCTTAACAATTAAGTAGCAGGCAATGATTTGAATCTACACGAGTGCATTATCAATTTGCGGTTCGATACATAATATAGTATATTTAATATAGACGCTATTATACTTAACATGTATACATTTTCAGTTCACTATATCCCTCATAGTCGACGGATAGTTAAATTTGCTTGAAATTAGAAAGTAAAAGTAACTAAAATGAAGGTCAAACTCAAAGGTAAGGTGATAAGTATATCTATAGATAGGAAAGTATGGAAGACCAGAGTGGTGGTGTAGTGTTAAGACAGTGGTGCTCGACAGGGCGACATCTATCTTAATACCAAAGTAAAATGTATAGAAAGATACATTTTACTAAGACCTCATGATATAATGCAGCCATTGCCGAGCATTTTCAGAAAATAAAGTCTAATCTAAACGCATTTCATCATGTGTTCCATATCAATTATCAGCCGTTGTAAGTCCATGCAGTGCTATTCAAATCTCCATCATCTTCTATTCAAACGCAGCGCTAATATAACTATCAAAATAAAATTAAAAGGTAAGTCAGCAAGTGACTGTGTATATGTTGTGGGACATATACGGTGACAGTACATCTAGATCACACAACATACAGTTTACTATGAAAACATTCATTAACTAGACACTTAACATTCGCAATCAACTCCTGACATGACAATAGAAAACAATCTATCGCATTCTCTCGGCAAACATACAACACAAACAATAACAAGCAAATTTAATTATCATACCGTTAAACGTATATAAAAGCA
Organism: Thaumatotibia leucotreta; assembly: GCA_025490895.1. Lineage (NCBI taxonomy): Eukaryota > Metazoa > Arthropoda > Insecta > Lepidoptera > Tortricidae > Thaumatotibia > Thaumatotibia leucotreta. The sequence goes on from JALPQI010016670.1 coordinate 16,185, forward strand.
CTTGACTAGCACGTATTTGTGAGTTTGTTTTTATTTTTATAAAAATGGCACATTATTTTTTCCCGTATTATAAATTATCGATTTAGTACAACACATAACAATATATTAATTTGTATATTTGTTACAAAAAGACAAGTTTTAGGAATATTTACAGAAAGTTTTTTTGAAAAACAATACAAAATAAATAATTTTATCATGTTAACAAGGGTTCCGTAGCGGAGTTGTCGGTTAATCTACACAGGTGCACCATATTTATATATAAATCTATAAAATAATTTGCGAATTTCTAATGTCCTTACTCTAATACTTTTAGTAAACAATTAATCACTTCTTAAACTACGCTTTACATATTTAGAATCTTTAAAACGTTTTTAAGTCAATTTATATATATTTTAAGTAACTTGGTTATTTTAGAAAACTGTTAAAGGAGTATTTATGTTTTTTTAAATATTGATGGCAGTTTAAATTTCGAATGCCATCACTGGCAGTTTTGTTTTTTATTTATTGGGGCGTTTTTAGCCATCGCTCTGATGGGAAACGGGGCTGAGTGCCGGGAGAGAGCTTCCGCCAGACTGCACGCTGATTCTTCGGTGTTCCGCCAAATAATTATTGACAAATATCCTGCGACCGGCCATAATGTCCGCCTTTTGCTGTAAACAACGACGGCCCGTCAGTACCGCCGTCCCACTGCTAAGGCCATTGCGTTCGATTAAAAATAAAATACAAATGGCATTCCAAAACCAAAAATAAATTAATATTTTTAACTGTCGTTGAAATTTAAAACCCGTTGCAGACTAAAGAGGTACGTTAAGAATAAAAGGTTAGTAAATGCAGCTAGAAGATTAGATTGGTTTTAAAATGCCAAAACTAGTTACTAATAGGGAAGAAATTGCTGTTAGTAGAGTAAAAAAGGTTTTTTAGGAAGCAGTATCGCTTGTAGGTGCCTGTTTGACTAGGGGAGGGCATTCACTAGCTGGGTTGGGCGGGGCATCCACAGCAAACACTAATATATAAAAATAATATAAAGAAATATAAAAATACCGTGTGGGAAGCTAAACTACGCATGTAAGTCCGGTATGTGAGCTATCGCGCCGGCCGTTTCGGTGAAACAAAATACTGTGTAGCTATTTAGGTCATGAAAAAAAAGTCGTAAATAATTTTAAAGTTTTATTATGAGATTTAAATATCTTGGTCGTTTATAGTGCCGGTTAAGTATGCTTTTTTTAACAATAAATAAAAATACTATCATTATTAACTTATTCATAAGTACATACACAACCGAATCAATAATAAACTAAGAAAAAAAATTAAGCTGTTTTAATGATTGTTACTTATTTTTCTAGTTTTGGTAGTAGTGGAGATTATAATAAACCATTTAATTATTTGTTTTATATATCTGCTTAAATACTATAAAGTGTTGGAAGTTTGGAAGGTTATTGTGATGAATTATATTTTTAGATCTACGTTATTGAACAGTAATACACTATTTAAAATTAAAACATAACCTCGAATCTTTTTGAAAGCCCTGATAACAATGATCAACACGTTATCAAAACTTTGAATCAGACATCTACTTTAAAAAAATACAATAAGTGCATACTCACAGACATATCTGTACATGCAAAACACTGTAACATAAGCATCAAAATCACACTTTAAATGCGAAGCAAAAATAATAAGATAAACAAAAGAACAACATTTGTACCAAAAATTAAAAACAATTACACATTTCATAAATGTATACCCAGTACTTACAATCTAAGTGTGAAGCCGCCATTTTGTTGAAGACCATTGACAAAATGGCCGCTTGATTTCATAAAAGCTTTATTGAACAACCGCCTGGATACACGATCGGTCGATAGCCGCGAGGGCGGCGTATAGAGTACTAGTACTGCACCTAGAGTACGGGCACTGTACTGCGCATGCGACTAGGTACTTACAGCGACGCCTAGCGAGCCCACCTAACTTACCGTCAACATCTGAAAAGAGCGACATCGCTAGAATTCTCTCCCCACCCAACTAATACCAAAAGAAAATGCTATGGAATTTGTTTGAAAATTTATTTCAATTCAATGTAAATAGATCTCGTAACATTAGCAAAACCAATTTGTTTATTTAAATAGATATACATTTTGATAGCTCTCTTTTGTTCTTGGTAAGCGTGATGTGTGTTATTCATACTAAACTTCAGGCGCGTATACAGGCCGTTCGCGGCGGCAAAAACAGAAGATGCATTGGTCTCCCAGCTTCGAGGAGTCTGGTTTAGTGGTCCCAAAATTTATTATGAAACAAAACACGTAGGCTGCATAGTCGCATAGCTCAAGATCCTTACTAACAAATTTATCGTAAAACATACTACTGCCACAAAAGCTAGTGAGAGTCGAAAATTTTAAAAAGTTTTTAAATTTTAGTAAAATCTCAAGTCTAAGGATCAAAGTTACAATTTTAAAAAGGATATTTTTATATAATTTTCTTTATAATAGCTATACAAAATATCACTGCTCCGATATACACACAGATGCACTCCTCATATGTACAAGTACCGCCTCGAGGAGGCTACGCGAGTAGCTCGCCCGAAGGACTAAACTATGCGAGTCGTCAACTAGGAGAATCTCAAACACTATTGAGTCATTAACATCAACGTACAAAATATGTATTGAAAATGTACAGGCACTGCGCGGCAGGCCACGGACCTCGCCGGTCTAACCTCTATTCGGTTTATTGCTATCGACTACCTACCTCTAAAAATTTCAACACTTAATAAAAATTCTTAACGTACTATAAATTAAGACTCACTTAAATGAATAAATCGTTTAAAGCATAAATATGCGTCGATTAATCGAGAAGGCGAGAGATTACGCGGAGATTAGTCGTTAAGTACGATCGGAGCTCACCGTCTCGCGGCAACAAACAAAATATCGAAATAAGCGGGGCAAACGGCCCCGGGACAAAGTAAAACGTGCCAGGTGAGGGTGGTGTGTTGTGCGGTGTCTGTTAGAATATGGTGGTCTCAGTGCGGGCGGGGTGGTCCTGCGGGTCCTCGTCGATGTAGGGCACGTCGACCGGGGCTGGCCGCAGGCGCGAGCGCAGCCCGGCCGCCGAGTGGGCCGACAGCCGCTCCTCCAGGTCCTCCAGCGTGGACTTGAAGGCCCGCACCACCCGCAGCTGCAACCAACACAACCCTCCAGTGCCCGCCCTAGCCCCGTGTCCGCGCCCGTGACACGCGCGTGAGTGTGGTGTGGATTACCGCGATGCTGTATTCAGAGTTACACCGCGACTAGTAAAACGTGGCTAGACATGCAACTATCGAACCCTGCTGGACGGATGACCGGTGCCGGTGACATGCTCGCGTATAGAACTTAAAAAGTGCTAGCGATTTCGAAAACTGTGGTCTCTGGAGTCTAGATGACAAGCGGGGCGATGTTGGACGTGCTGGACGACACGTGGGACACTACAGCCGGAAAGTGGAGGGGGGATGCATAACAGACGACAGAACTATGGAGAACTAGGTAAGTCTACGACACTCTGCTTGGGAACCGTTTCCTAGAATACCTATAAAAAAAAACTGTTAATGGGTAGGCACCCAAGAACAATCTTTGCTCGTCGCAACCAGGATGGCCGAATGTTAAAGTCAGGATGGCCGAATGTTAAAGTCAGGATGGCCGAATGTTAGTTGCGGGCAGAGTGTCGCATCTCTACAGCTATGCTATATAGGGTACCGTGAGCGCGCGCCGCCGGCAGTAGACCGCCACGAGCCGCCGCCGCCACTACACCTCGGTCTCCAACACGGGTCGCGGTTGCCAACAACAACGGTCCCCGCGCTCCCCGGGCCATTCGACACCGTCCTATTCATTGACGCGGTTAGACTGACAGGCCGCGCTTCGAACGTCATCGCTTTTAAACTCACTGCTCAATAAAAATATATACCCCTCTTGGGGTTGCTAGCATAAAAGAACAATATCAGTTTTTCTTTGTCCATATACACTATAATTCACAAATCGTATTTTGGAGCGTCATTTGGAGACGTAATTAATAAATATGGTGCGGACAACACACAAGAAAACATTTCATACTTAAAAATGTTAGCGTGCAACTATCTATAGCTAATATCTAAAGTAAGTTTGAAATAGACAATACGTTCTTCGTTATAACTTTCAATCTCCTGTAATGCCGACTCTTCATTTCACTGTCACAAGGCAATATTTTAAAAATGTATTCTAATTTGTCTATTGTTACTAATACAGATTTATATTTAAAAACAAACAAGAACAAAAAACCCAAAATAATAAAACCCAGAAAATAAAGTGTATTTAAAAGCAATGACGTCACGGCACCAGATCGGGTATGTGATTGTATGAAGAGAACAGTTAATAAGTTTACAATCCATGTCCCATACCAGTCCCCACAAGCAGGCCAACACGGTATAACAACCTGTATGAAAACAACCAAAAAACTCAACTTAATGTGTATTGTGTATAACTGATGCGTGTAAGGCCTCAGGCCGTGTCACGTGATACGAATATGACTCTGAAGAGTGCCGAATGAACTGAAATAAATAAAAATAATGGAAATAAACGATTCGGGAGCGTTCGAGGCCTTTAGCTACCCTGCTGGACTACACTACCTATCAACGAGGAGCCTACTGGGACGAGGTAAGACGTCTGTAGCAGGGTATATCCTTTACGGTGGCTCGCTTGTCGACTTTACGAACGATACTTACTCTAGAAACAACTAACATGCTTTTTTGTTAAACTAATTTAGGAGCCAAGGAAACGGAACGACGCTTTTAGGTTACGACATACAATTGTGTAAATATTTCATTTGGTACAACGAGCTTAGTTTAAATAGCGAAGCGAATGCTCAACAAGCTGGTATTTGCACAACCGTATTTTACAAAATAAAAGAAAGCTACACGGAACCTGTCGGTTTCGGGTCTACGTACTCACCGCTCGGGGACGCCTCACTACATCAAGCCTAACGGACGCAAATAAACATGGAGGCAACGTCAACGGCCAAGGCACTACTCACGACTTGACGCTTCTCCCGCCTCCCGGACTGAACTCTAGGGGCGGACACACAAACAAACAAACAAAACAAAAACACAAAAACATTGACAACACAACGGCAAGGGAAGGTCGACTTGTTAACGTTGTTAGTGAGCAACCGGCATGCTCTAATTCATTTAGAATCCACTCCACACTCAAATAAAACGTTCTGCAGTAACTCAAATACGAAAAATATTGACAAAAATAATAATAATAGTGGGTAAATGAATCGTTACTGCATCGATCGTTCGTTAGTCGCGGGCCGCGGACGTCTAGCGGGTGGCTTCACAAGCAAAACACTATCCTCAAATCAAAATAAAAAACAGACAAAAATAAAAACAGAAAATTAAAATTAAAAAAATCAAACAGTCAGTATGACTTAGAGTAAAATAAAAGATAGAGAAAGAGACAGTCATATTCATACCGCGATGTGGTAATGTTGAGTGGTTTAGAGGTAAAGTCATATCAACTGTTTGGGCGCGAGGGATAAGTAACATCGTCACAGCTACGCATGCCAATGGTACGGTACAGTGGGGTTCAGTCAACTCAGATATATAGTAAAGTAAACCAATACTAGAGATCGTGAAGCGTCAAGGCGGTAGGGAGCATGCGCGGTTCTACCGCCCGGTACCATGACATAATACATAATAATACATACAGATAATATATATCATATACGTGATATACGACCCCTCGAAGAATAGCCGAAAGAGAAAGAAAAGGGGGTAGGTAAACAATATGTCATGAAACCAGGCATCGGGGTTAATAATGAAAATAGATTTTTGAAAAATAAAATCTAATACAAGTATTGCTCGGTTGCCAATTTTTATTTTAAGTTTTAATTTTAATTAGTTTTGAGAATTAGCGATCGAGCAAATCAAACTACGTTTATAAATGGGCCAAAACATAATATAGCGTTACTACTGTATATTTACGTTGTTAAGTGTTTCTCTGTGTAGGTTAAAATAAAGATAAAACTTTTGAAAATTAACAGAAGGGAGAATAAAATAAGAGTAAAATGAGATTGAAAATAACATAAAATAAATATAAACTGATATAATGAAACGTATAACTTTGAAAGTTTGAATTTAGGATTTACTGTGTTTTTTTATTTAAAAACTCTGTGACTCCGGCTTACTGTTCGAACAAAAAGTATGTGTAGAAATGAATCAGATCGTAACTATTTGTTTCTATGACGATATATGCTATATATGGATGCATAGTATATTGAAAATGGTGGTATTATTCGGTTTGTATGCAAAAATAGTAAAAGTATATATAAATGGAGAATATAACTGTATAACTTAGCGTTAGGATGCCCAACGTATCCGCAGTGTTGACCTGTTGACTTCTCATGTACTTTTATATAACAGCTGTAAACTCACAACTTATCCCTCTTTTAAAGCACGAACATATTTCTGCCACTCCTATGTATTTTCTGTTTATTTCATATATATACTGATTTTCATTAAATTCCATATAATATATATATTTAATTATTGCGCAAGCACATCGTTTTAGCTGGAAATTGATGAGGCTGGTGCAATAATAAAGCCTAACTTTAATATTATTAAGAAAAGCATCATAATATTTTTGAATCAGTCTTAAATTCACAGCCATAGATCATGATGCAGTTCTTTAAAAAGTAACGTCTATGCAAATATGGGCGATATATGCTATTTATAATATTTGCTATTTGCATTAAGGCGTTAGAAAAAAAATCTGCGTCCAGAAGTCAAAATATTGACTAAGGGGCGCAGAAATTTCAAATCTGAGGAAAAAGAAATGATTAATCTTTATTATTATAAGAATTTGTTAGTTTTTAGCTCAGACTTGAATTAGGTGTATTGTGTAAGTATACCCAACGGTCGAAAACATTATATTTTCGATCGAGATAAATATAATAATATATATACCAACATTAACCCCATATTGTGTAGTGTACCTATACCTCCCCCTTTGCACATGTAAAATGTCATTTACCCTTGACATTTTTACGTGAAATGCAACATATATCCCCTTATTAATTCAACAAGCATATTTTTGTTATAATCGAATACTATGTTTAGAATACCAGAGTTTAAAATACAGAGATAAACAAATGTCTTAAAACTTGTTGAATTAATTTTGCGAAGCTAAAACGAAAATATCGGATACGAACGTTATAAGAAAATTAATTTTCATAATTTTTTTTAAGTATGTTTCAATGAAATATCTCCTTTATATTTAACATTTAAGTAATTTAACTCTTTTGTAATGAATTAATCAATTCACATAAGCACTATAGTAGAAAACTGTTTTACTACAACAGAAATTATTTTGAAAATTATTTTATTTTATTTTTATAAAAAAAACAGTTACACATGTTGGATCTCTCTAAAATTAATTAAAAAATCTAAAAATACGATCGATAGGCTTAAGTCACATTAACGTGTGCGATTGGGACATCGCTATGTACAGTCTCAATGACATAAATATGTAAAAACTTTTTTACGTACGTCTAGAGCTTCTAAAATTGTAAAATGCCCTTGACTGTACGTCGTATTTTTGTACGCATGCAGACGCGGTGCCAGTGCGACATCAGTCTTTTTACAACCGAAATTCTTATAACAATTTACATAAAGCAACGGGCTCAGTGCTTGATAATGGAGACTAAGCTCCTTATTTATACACGTCTCCTAACTTGGCAAGCCGCTAAGTATTGTTTGTCCCTTTAGATTTATCAATATATCTATATTCTACACCGTGTTTTTTTGAATTCCGTTATATTTAACAGGCTGCTTGGTACGTTAATTGGAGCTACCTGGTATATAACTTTTAGTCGAACTCGAAAAACAAATTGTTTTCCTTTTCATACACAATAAATGAAATGGTAAGTGTGAGAGAACCTTAAGAATAACACAAAAGTTAATTTCAGGTGACTGACGGCACATGTAAAAATAAGTAGCATTAGGATGTAATAAAACCTGATATACACTTATTCGGTCATTAAACTTATTTTTTTAATAACTCAATAACAGTAAGAGTAAAGATACTAGTTTCTTAGAGAAATTAATTATTTTTGACCTAAATAAGCTTCCCTTTAATTTAACGGAAATCAACAAAAACACGGTGTATAAGACCAAAAAGGACAAACAATACTTAGCGGCTTGCTAAGTTAGGAGGCGGTTATGAATAAGGGGGTAAATTCCTATAACGGCGCGCTATCACGGGCTCAGTGCTCGATAATGGAAACCTAGAATCTCCGAAACACGTCGCACGTAGTGGGGTCAAACGCAAACCCATGTTCGGAGTCTTTCCGGTGGACAATGTAAAAGTTAAGGCATATAAAGCTTGATTTCCTTATTAAAACCTTATCTACATTAAGGCGTACTCCTTGTTCATTACATTGTATGATAAAAATCATTACTACCTGTCCACAGGCTGTTAACTATCGACCACAGGAAAGAAAAAGTGCGTGTTCAGCTGAACTGTAGAGCCCCTCTTTTCTGTGGTTTATAGTTAACAGCCTGTGGACAGGTAGCAACGATTTTTATCATACAATATAATGAACAAGGAGTACGTCTCAATGTAGATAAGGCTTTAATAAGGAAATCAATCTTTATAGGCCTTAACTTTTAGATTGTCCACCGGAAAGACTCCGAAGATGGGTTTGCGTTTGACCCAGTGACTAAATACACGTGAGTTTAACCGTTCAATCATATTTATCTAGTGGTTATATAATTAAACGGTTAAACTCACGTTTAGTGGCTACGTCCGACGTGTTTCAAACAGCCTAGGATGCCTAGCCAAGTTGCCAATCGCTAGCGCTTGCCAGCGCATCGTAGTTTTCCCTCTCTGTCACTCCTTCATATTAGTGCGACAAAGAGGGAAAACTACGATGCGCTAGCAAGCGCTAGCGATTGGCAACTTGGCTAAGCACCTAGGTCTCCATTATCAAGCACTGAGCGACTCACGAGCGCGTAGTCGATCGTCGTTCATCTAGTAGTATTCTCAAACGTTCGTCCGATAGTTTCGCCTCCCCCTCCTCTCCCCCTCTCCCCCCTGTTTCCCCCCCTCCCCCTCCGTACCTGCGTCTGCAGGCGCGTGAGCCCCCGGATCCAGAGGATCTGCCCCGCGCGGGGCTTCTTGTCGAGGTCCGAGTCGTAGTCGGGCCCGGGCTGGATGGTCTCGGGGTCCGGCTGGCCGCGGCCCCAACTGCGGCACACATTTGCAGGCATATCAATATTTTATTCAATAAATCTGTATTCGGTAAGGGTTATTTACGATGTGCACGTTATATATTGACATGGCGCAGTCGGTAGGATTCCTGGTTCATAAATTAACGTTCAGTATCTCCATTTTAGTTAATTAGTACATTGTGTATCTAGGTATAACCACAAAGTACCCAAATATAGAGGGTCTGTTTCATAGAAGGCTCAAATAGTTCGGAATATGTTACAATAGATGTCACTAGGAGCACGATTGACTAGTAATAGATTTAGTTTTATTTGAAATCCAGATATTTACTACCTGTTAGTGCACAGTTTTAATTAATTTAGCATCATACATCGAAAATAGTCAAAACCACCCTTTCTAGAAGAGTAAATTAGTAAATAAAAAAATTAACTATTTTTGGAATAAATTGATTTCAGCGCCATCTATTATTGCACGTACATATTTTTATGCGTTTTTCTCGATACGCGTCAAACAGTACACTGCTCGAGTCTTGACAGAAATAATCTATAGATGTCGCTAAACAAAATCTTGCATATATTGATTTTAAATGTTTAAGGAGGTCTAAAAAACCAAAAAACTAATAAATACAATAAAAAAAAAGTAAAAAGTCCCTACATCACTAATAATAACAAAAAAATACATACATTACAAGTCATATGCTAGGATTTGAACCCGTAACATAACAACTGATAACAATAAATAGCTGATTAGGGTATATCCGAATTATATAACAAATACATTGCGGCGCGGCGTTGCCGTCGTCAGCATTCTCTTTGCTTTACCGTAATCTGACGAGCTGGCAACAAACGAAACGAGAGGCATAGAAAATTGAAGGTAATCTGAGCATTGCATTCTGTTTCTATTCTACGCTTCAATACCAAACTCACATAGCGAAATAATAATTAAACTCTTACTAATGGCACTCTATCTATATCATTGGCAATAAATAGCTCTCTACTCTGTCCAACATCCAACAAACTCTGTAAGAAAAAAAAGGCTAATACAAATTTTCTCTTATTGTGTCTACATTTTTTGAATTTGCCATTGTCCATTCTAAGATCCAAGATGGCGGGAACTTTTTTTGCAATTTTCATCATTATACTCGTTTCCGACTAATTCGCATGTACGTGGAATACGATTTCCGGGTCCATTCTAAAATCCAAGATGGCGGGAACTTTTTTTTCCAATTTTCATCATTATACTCGTTTCCGACTAATTCGCATACGTGGAATACGATTTCCGGGTCCATTCTAAAATCCAAGATGGCGGGAACTTTTTTTTTTGCAATTATCATCATTATACTCGTTTCCGACTAATTCGCATACGTGGAATACGATTTCCGGGTCCATTCTAAAATCCAAAATGGCGGGAACTTTTTTTTTTCAATTTTGATCATTATACTCGTTTCCGAGTAATTCGCATACGTGGAATACGATTTCCGAGTCCATTCTAAAATCCAAGATGGCGGGAACTTTTTTTGCAATTTTCATCATTATACTCGTTTCTGACTAATTTGCATACGTGGAATATCATTTTTGGGTCCATTCTAAGATCCAAGATGGCGGGAACTTTTTTGCAATTTTCATCATTGTACTCGTTTCTGACAAATCGCATACGTGCAATACGATTTCCGGGTCCATTATAAGATTCAAGATGGTGGGAACTTTTTATATTGCAATTTTCATCATTATACTCGTTTCCGACTAATTCGCATACGTGGAATACTATTTCCGGGTCCATTCTAAAATCCAAGATGGCGGGAACTTTTTTTTGCAATTTTCATCATTGTACTCGTTTCTGACTAATTCGCATACGTGTAATACGATTTCCAGGTCCATTCTAAGATCCAAGATGGCGGGAACTTTTTTTTGCAATTTTCATCATTGTACTCGTTTCTGACTAATTCGCATACGTGGAATATCATTTTTGGGTCCATTCTAAAATCCAAGATGGCGGGAACATTTTTTTTTGCAATTTTCATCATTGTACTCGTTTCTGACTAATTCACATACGTGTAATACGATTTCCGGGTCCATTCTAAGATCCAAGATGGCGGTAACTTTTTTTTGCAATTTTCATCATTATACTCGTTTGTGACTAATTTGCATACGTGGAATACGATTTCCGGGTCCATTCTAAGATTCAAGATGGCGGGAACTTTTTTTTTTGCAATTTTCATCATTATACTCGTTTCCGACTAATTCGCATACGTGCAATACTTGAATCTTAGAATGGACCCGAAAATCGTATTTCACGTACGCGAATTAATCAGAAACGAGTATAATTATGAAATTTGCAAAAAAAGTTCCCGCCATCTTGGATCTTAGAATGGACCCAAAAATGATATTCCACGTATGCGAATTAGTCAGAAACGAGTATAATGATGAAAATTTAAAAAAAAAAGTTCCCGCCATCTTGGATCTTAGAATGGACTCAAAAATGATATTCCACGTATGCAAATTAGTCTGAAACGAGTATAATGATGAAAATTGCAAAAAAAAAGTTCCCGCCATCTTGGATTTTAGAATGGACCCGGAAATCGTATTCCACGTATGCGAATTAGTCGGAAACGAGTATAATGATGAAAATTGCAAAATAAAAAATTCCCGCCATCTTGAATCTTAGAATGGACCCGAAAATCGTATTCCACGCATGCGAATTAGGGATCCTCCATTAATTACGTCACACCAATTTTATGATTTTTTGACCCCTCCCTCCCCCCTTGTCACACTTCGTCATAATTAACTACACCCGCCCCCCTTAGTGTGACGTCACATGTCGATTTTTGTTTAAGAAGGTAAAAATGACAACATCACTTTTTAAGTAACTTTTTATTAGGATTGCTTAAAAGCATTCGAAAAATTAACGTACCTATTCTTCCTCCGTCCAAGGATTTTAGACTTTCTATTCTTTTATGTTCATGTGCCGGAAGATCAGCGCTTACTTCCGGGTTAGCATTATGCTGAGGCGAGACCTTTTCGTGGTAAACTATCCATTTTATTGTTTTTATCACTAATTTTATGTTATTATTTTTTTTTTTTTACCATGAATAAATAATTTGAATTTGAATTTGAATTTGAATGTGTTCATGTATGTGAGGATTGTGACGTCACAAACATAGAACTCCACCCTCCCCCCCGTCACGATATGTCACATATTGTAGACCCCCTCCCTCCCCCTTGAGGTGTGACGTAATTAATGGATGATCCCTTAGTCAGAAACGAGTATAAAGATGAAAATTTAAAAAAAAGTTCCCGCTATCTTGGATCTTAGAATGGAAGTTAAAAAAGATATTCCACGTATGCAAATTATTCAGAAAGGAGTATAATGATGAAAATTGCAAAAAAAAGGTCCCGCCATCTTGGATTTCAGAATGGACTCGGAAATCGTATTCCACGTATGCGAATTAGTCTGAAACGAGTATAATGATGAAAATTGCAAAAAAAAAAGTTCCCGCCATCTTGGATTTTAGAATGGACCCGGAAATCGTATTCCACGTATGCGAATTAGTCGGAAACGAGTATAATGATGAAAATTGCAAAATAAAAAGTTCCCGCCATCTTGAATCTTAGAATGGACCCGAAAATCGTATTCCACGCATGCGAATTAGTCAGAAACAAGTATAAAGATGAAAATTTAAAAAAAAGTTCCCGCCATCTTGGATTTTAGAATGGACCAGGAAATCGTATTCCACGTATGCGAATTAGTCAGAAACGAGTATAATGATGAAAAATTGCAAAAATAAGTTGCCTCCATCTTGGATCTCATAATGGACCCGAAAATTGTATTCAACGTATGCGAATTAGTCAGAAACGAGTATAATGATGAAAATTGCAAGAAAAATGTTCCCGCCATTTTGGATCTCAGAATGGACCCGGAAATCGTATTGCACGTATGCGAATTAGTCAGAAACGAGTATAATGATGAAAATTACAAAAAAGCAGCCGCTATCTTGGATCGTAGAATGGACCCGGAAATCGTATTCCACGTATGCGAATTAGTCAGAAACGAGTGTAATGATGAAAATTGCAAAAAAAAAGTTACCGCCATCTTGGCTCTTAGAATGGACCCAAAAATGATATTCCACGTATGCGAATTAGTAAGAAACGAGTATAATGATGAAAATTGCAAAAAAAAGTTCCCGCCATCTTGGATTTTAGAATGGTCTCGGAAATCGTATTCCACTTATGCGAATTCGTCGGAAACGAGTATAATGATGAAAATTGCAAAAAAAAAAGTTCCCGCCATCTTGGGTCTTAGAATGGAACCAAAAAAGATATTCCACGTATGCGAATTAGTCAGAAACGAGTATAATGATGAAAATCGCAAAAAAAAGTTCCCGCCATCTTGAATCTTAGAATGGACCCGAAAATCGTATTCCACGCATGCGAATTAGTCAGAAACGAGTATAAAGATGAAAATTAAAAAAAAAGTTCCCGCCATCTTGGATTTTAGAATGGACCAGGA
>JALPQI010016671.1:0-28543 GCA_025490895.1 Thaumatotibia leucotreta
AGTGCATGACAAATGGAAGAATAACTCAATATCACGCCACTTCGATAATTCTTTTTTTAACCAACTTCAAAACAAACCGAGATGATGGGATCTTGAAGAAATCAGTTGAATTCACTTTTAATTTTTTTTATTTGGTGAAATTTATCATGAATAAATAAATAAATATCTTGGGACATCTTAGACAAATCGACCTAGTCACACGGTAAGCTCAATTAACGCTTGTGATGTGACTAGCTGACTAGGCGACGATATATATAATAGATAGATACTTAAATACATAGACATTATAGACAGCCATGACCAAGGAACAAATATTTGTGATAAATAAATACACAAATAATGCCCGCTCCGGGATTCGAACCCGGAACCTCCAGCTTCGTAGGCAGGGTCACTACCAACTAGGCTACGGAGCCTGACAATGATATTCATGACCCATCTTCAGGCAGATGCCTGTAATGTTATTTTCACACCTAAGTTTAATAATAACCAACAAAGTTACACCAACCCCTTATTAACCCTTTCACGGCACACTTAGACCGGCCGCGGCCGCTGTATAATTAATCACCCCTATTGACAGAGGATCGGCGTAAAGTGTGAACCTGATTGTGCTGTAGATATCGTCGTTCAACACCCTGTATCTCAGAATTTACGCGAGAAATCGTTGTGTATTATAACTATTGCGTAGTTTTAGAATTATAAGTAACGTGAGACTCAAACATATTTGAATATTGATCAAACTAAGGCTCAACTGCACTAACTACTATTTTGCAGAGCGCAAGCCCGCAGTACACGTCGGGCTTTGGTCGCGGGTACTCCATGATGAGGATCCTCTAAATGGATCGAAACATGTTGAGCATTTATCGACCAAAATTACGTGAGTAACCCGTTTTATTAATATTTAAAATATTATTGTGTAGTCATACCATTCTGTAAAATAGGCCATATGGGGGCAGTAAGAATACATGTGTCATCACCCCACTCTTCCCGCAGGTGTTGTAAGAGTCGACTAAGGGATTAAAGTGTCATTGAACAAGAACATTCATTGAATTGATTGATGATGGGCAGGAGCGTCATCATAGTGGACACATTACTGCGATAGCCAATCCGCTTGCCCTGCGTGGCTATTATGGGTATTTACCTCTAAATGTATTTAAATACGCATATTTCAATAGGAGAGGCCGTTCAGCAGTGGACTGAGATAGGCTGATGATGATGATGAAGCACCTTATGTCATCATTTGGTACACACAACACATGAGCCTTAATTGAGCTTGCCGTGGGACAGGTCGATTTGTGTAAAGACGTCCAATAATATTTTTTTTTACAGGCGACGATATATGTAATATATATATATATATATATATATATATATATATATATATATATATATATATATATATACATGTTATAGATACTTAAATACATAGACACCCATGACCCAGGAATAAATATTTGTGATGAATAAATACACAAATAATGCCCTCGGGCCTCGCCAGGATTCGACCCCGGAACCTCCAGCTTCGTAGGCAGGGTCACTACCAACTAAGCTACGAAGGCTGACATGTTTACACAACCTGAATGTGAAGGGAATAAAGTCGTGTTAAAATTGTTTTGTACCTAAACCGTAACGATATCTTTAACGTCGACTGTACAAATGCTAATAATTGGCCACAGATCTTTTAAGAGGTATTTAGCGAGAATTCGCGAGAAACATTTAGGAGTTTAATAGATTTCGGAGAATATCAACGTTTCCTATGGAACAGTGGCCCTACCGCGAAAAACGAAATTCGTAAATTTCGAGGATTTTTCTCTCTCACTCTAATGACGCCTTTGTTTGAGTGACAGAGAAAAATCCTCGAAATTTACGAATTTCGATTTTCGCGGTAGTAGGCCAGCTCATATTTTTTTCGTGATTTCCACTTTGCTCCCATGGTAACAGTTGTTCGGTAAAGTCTATACAGGGTTACTTTTTCACCGGTACAATAAATTTTCCCACATATTTGGTATCGATAATAGATTACATTTATCAAATAAAATTTTATTAATTTATCCTTCATGCAAATGCAAAATGATGGGCCTACTAATGATAAGACGTCAACGGGGTGCGGGACGCAGAGGGCGGCGGAAAGGGGTGAGCGACCTGCGCACGAGTTGGCAACATAGCAGTTACCTCAATCTCGGTGACTAGGTCAGGGACGGTCAGTGTCACGGTTGACGTAGGTATGTGCGCACGCGCCGCATCGTACTAAATGCGTCAGTCGGAAATTGCTCGTACGAAATGGTTGGTAGTTATTTTCTCATTGGGGAAAATGCAGTGGCAGCCCAGCGGCTATACGCTGAAGAAAGTGTGCCCCGCCTGGAAAATGCCAGTGTTATAGCTATGGCCAGCCAGGTCAACAGATTTGACCCCGTGTGACTGTTTTTGTGGGGTGAGGGTAGGCCCAAAATTTAAAAGACTTAAAAAATCTAATAATAAGTGCATTTGATGAACTTAAAAGTGAGAACTACAGACTTGTGTTGGGAAATATCGAAGGAAACATTCAAAAACGGGCAAGAGCGTGTTTAGATAACCACGGCCAACATTTTGAACACTTTCTTAAGTATGTGAATTAATTAATTAGTATGAGAAATGGACTCCATTAATCAAGTATGTTTTTTTATTCCAATCATTGTGCATAAAGTTGATTTCAAGTGTTTAAATAGGTACGCCTCAATGAAGAAAGTTTCTGTCCTTAGTGCAAGTATGAAGGAAGATTTGGGATCAAGTAAGATTTTTTTGCCAAGTCATAATCATAAGTTGATTATCAATGCCGCTTTTCTAAGCCGCCATGCCACATGCGATGACGTTGTAAACAAACAGTTTTCAGTTCGTGTGTTTTGCTAGTTATGTACATTGATAATGCGTAATGCGTCCAATTTTCTTATTAGGTTTGCGGATAAGTTCAAACATCGGTATTTTAGTTTTTTTGTTCTAAAGGGGTAGTAACAAAAAATGCTAGTATTCTGTAACTTGGACTACTATTACGTATGTTGATTTTTTGCACTGGTGAAAAAGTAACCCTGTATGTATACTTCTTGGAATGTACTAACTTATCAAGGTGGATTTAGATCAAACGAGCATTCACTCATTCTATCCCCCACTCTACGAAATCAACGAATTCCGATGAATCACATTTTGTGTAACGAACAAATTTCATAGATAGGGGGATAGAATGAGCGAACGCTCGTTTGTTTTAAATCAGGGACCGGAACCGGTATTTTCTCCATACAAAAAGAAACGAGCATTCACTCCTTCTATGCCCCACTTTACGAAATCAACGAATTTCGGTGAATCACATTTTGTGTAAAGAACACGTAGAGTGAGGGATAGAATGAGCGAATGCTCGTTTGGTCTAAATCCACCTTTAGAGCGGCCAAGGTGCTCACAAATATGAGCAGCAGTGTTATTTACTAAGGAAACCGCCTTGCTAACAGCGCTGTGTCAGCGCTGCGGCAGCGTCGAGCCTAAAAATTGTATTCACTAATGCACTTTAAACGACACTAGCGCTCGGCGACGAATGCGGCGTGAGCTGGAACTACACTGCGTCGAGAGTTACCGCCTACAGTTGGACGACGAGCTGTTCTACGTTAGTGAATACCATTTTTCGCAGCGCTGCGCTCTACGTCGAAGTGAAGGCTGTCTCGTCGTCGAGCTCACTGACGAACGCAGCGTCGAATGTGTGAATAAGAGTGGCATAGCTGGCATGGCCATTAGAGTGCAAGTTCAGATATTTTGAAGCATCATCGCCGCTCCAATATATCGGGCTCCTATACAGTGTGTAAGTCTAATACGGGCGAAGCTCTTCTTTAGTTTACGACATAATAAGTACATTCAAATAACTTTTACTTAAAATTAGAGCAACAAAATTACCAATAAATAATTCGCGCGCAATGTACAGTCGCCATCAGATATATAGTAGCGGTCGAGGTCCCCAAATAAATCGGAGCAACGTAAAATTTCAATAAATTCGTTACGTGAGAAAAGGGCAATAATTAGAGGCATCTACTTCGTCACCAATTTAGGAGCAACCACTTTTCAATTAATTCGTAACGTATAATTAGGCAAAAATATCGGAACACAGATATAATCAGAAATATCTGAGCAGTCAGGGTGGTCGAAAATATCTCAACATTTATGGAAAATATACCTTAGTGTCATATACACATCGCTTTAAATTCTTTATGGTCAGCCACAAGTCTTGACTAGGTCTTGTCAATAATTTGAATTTAGAACAGAGTGGTTTGTTGTGACGTTCTTCGAAAAGAGTAGACATTTGTCATCGTGACAAATATTTTTCTGTCTCTTTCGCAAGTTGGACAGATATTATGCCTAAATAATTAAAATGAGTTATCTAGTTAACCGCTGTTTTGACGTATTGCCAAAATTGGCAAAGGTAGAACAAGGAGCAAACCTAAATTTCGTGAGAAGATGTCGGGTACTCGGCGGTGGCGCAATAAATAGTTCGAGTAATAATTATTGAAGTAGGTATTATTAAACAGCGATTACAATGGGATTTGAAAGTACTGTCGACACAACAGTGTATAAGTCAATCTAGAATATATTCATAGTCATACAGGGTGGCCAAATAAGATATAATACACTTTATTTTTGAAATTTTATTCTATACATAACACAAAAAAATATAAAGTATCACTGGTTAAATAAAATTATTTTGGGTCGGCAATTACACATGGAAAATAATCAGACAAATATCCACCTCCAGTAGCATCGCAGATGCCAACCCTTTTCATCGCATTTTTCATCACTTTTTCACACATTTCCGGCGTTATTTCAGTGATCGTGGTTCGAGTATTTTGTTTTAATTGGTAAAGGTTCGTTGGCCAATTATAAAAGACAAATCCTTTTAAATAACCCAACAGAAAAAAAATCAGGAGCTGTCAAATCAGGCGATCTTGGGGGCCGGTTAATGTCACCTTTTTATTACACTTGTTGTCTAAGCGCGCCATTGCTTGCATGCATAGCGGGAGTAATAGAATAGTGAAATTCCCTAGGGAGTAATAGAAATGTCAGTACGTCATTTAATAATATTTTGTCTTAAAACTTATTTTTTTGAAAGAGAAATTCTGAAACTATAAGACATACTAAGTAGTATTTGTTTTTAGGGACCATAATTAATTATCTCTCATCGATTTTGATAAAAAAAACTGCATTTATACATTAGAAAAAAACGTGTTGAATATGTGATAACAATGTATTTTATATATACATTATTTATTTATTATTAATAACACAATTAATTTAATACTACTTATATAACATAATCAATAATATAAAAAAATACATATAAAATAAAAGAACCTACAAATAAAAAATCTCGCCCAAATCGCTGCCAATGGGCAGTGTGCCCAGAAGGCTGGCCGCATTGCCACGTTGTATGGCAATGCTTATTCGCTGAGCGAAATATTGACCAGCCCTCTGGTCACCAGTGGCATCGATTAGTCGTGAGGCTATGCCTCTGTAAAGACGACGCGCATTGGGTCCCCAAGGCCCCAGCGTTTCGACCCCAAACGCCTCAAACATATAGCCACTGCCAAGGGTTGCATATTTGCGGCGTTTGAGGTATTTTATTAATTTTAGACATCATGCTTCTTAGGGGATATGGTTCCTAAAAACAAATACTACTATTTACTGCGTAAGACCTGCACAATGGATATCCGAATAAAAATAGTGCAGATAAGTTTATTTTTTCAAAACAACCGGATTCGATTCCCCTTCTGGGTAGTTTTTTTTTTTTCAAATATATTAATGCAGTTTTTCTGTTTATTAAATCGATGACATGGTTCCTAAGAACATATTTTCGTATATCCGATAGTTTCAGACATTCCCATACTGACTGATTTTAATGAGCCACCCTGTATTTTAGTAAAGCAACAACAGCATAAACATATATATATGATATTATATATGTATAATATCACTGTTACTGATGTCAAGCTTGCGCAGGCTACGTCTACCGCTTACTATTGGACGGTCCGTGTGCTTGTTTGCCACCAACATACAATTATCACTAATAATACACGTGCGAAAAAGAAAACCCTTAAATGCATAGTGATGTATATATATGCATCATCTATTCTCCACTCTATTGACAACCCGTCAGAATTCAAACTTGAATAAGTCTTTGTCAAGGTCGTGCATTTAAGGGTTAAAGCACGACCGAAGGAATTTATCTCCACTCGTTCCACTCCACTTAATTTTTTTCGCACTTGTATCGTAATTTACTATTTTACTTTCGGAAAGTCGTTACAATTGTCACAAAGTTTAGAACGATTTTCGTAAATTCTTGATATGAGGTTTGACCTATGTTGGAATTTCGCTACAATTATCGTATTTTTGTGACAATATATAATTTTGCTACGCTTAAAAGACGGTATTTATTGTTGATTGCTAAAAGTTCTTGCAATATATTTGAAACACAAACGACCACACGCACGGCCCGTCTGATGATAAGTGGTAACCGTAGCCCGTGGACGCCTGCAATGGGAGAAACAGTCAATTTACAATTCTCGGACTTGTCACCGTGGTAAGGTAAAATAGGATCCGCAAATGACTTTTAGGTATTCTGTTCACCCTATATACTTTTTTAGTTTCGTTCAAATAAATCATTTCCTAGCTTTACGATTTTATTTACTTACCTATCCCATATTAATATGATTACATCAATAAAAAATCAAAATTGGATTTATGCATTTTTCGATAATGATGCTTGAAAACTTCTCTTTTATCTAGGAAACTCATTTACTCACCTACAACAGTGCCGTCAAAATCATCTTTGACATTGACAACTTAAAGTAGTAGTAGTGACAATATAGTAACAAATTAAATTAAACTATGTGACGCAGACTTAAGGTGCATTTCCTCTAAAAATGTTGCGATCTTTATGATCATCCTGGCTGCTTCGATATCTTTGAGTCATGTTCGTTCCGATATCTTTACCTACTTGTACGTTACGAATTTATTGAAAAGTGACTGCCCCTAAATTTATGACCAATTACACGCTCCCAAATCATTGCCCTTTTCTCACGTAACGAATTTATTGAAATTTTACGTTGCTCCTATTTATTTGGGGACCTCGACCGCTACCATATATCTGAT
The DNA here is from genome assembly GCA_025490895.1 of Thaumatotibia leucotreta. Classification (NCBI taxonomy): domain Eukaryota; kingdom Metazoa; phylum Arthropoda; class Insecta; order Lepidoptera; family Tortricidae; genus Thaumatotibia; species Thaumatotibia leucotreta. Next base: position 7,156 of record JALPQI010016671.1, read on the forward strand.
GGCGACTGTACCTATAGAGCAACATACACGAGTTAAACACTCGTTGACAGCTAATTTCAAACGTAGCTGACATAAGTGCCTTATCAACAATAACAAATGTTCGTACCTACATTGCTGCTCCGATAATTTTAAAAAAATTCTGTAGGGTCATAATTAAGAGTAATTTAAAAAAAACCTTGTAATCCATGATTACACTAATGAATCTCATGCCTGGTTTAATTGATCGCCCGTATTAGATTTACCTACTTTATTGCAAGGGAGCGGATTGGCCTGGACCTCCTAATGCGTTTATGCGCATAGTTAATAGGAGAGGCCTACGTCCAGCAGTGGACTATCATAGGCTGATGTATGTATGTATGTTAGAGTGTCCCCAATTTTACGAGTTTTAGAAATCAATAACGCATACCCCCTAAATCGGCTTTTTTAATCCCAAAACACTCTGAACAAAAAAATCAAATCATTTCTGTAACAGGAACCCGTGCCGACTTTCATCTGAAATTCCCTTTACAAATTACTTTGAAAAAACTTAGTCAGACAGTAAGTTGACAATAATGTATTGTTTTTCTGTTCTCATCAAGTTAATTTTATGATAAAATGTTTATAATTATATTATTATAAGACAGTAGTATATTTTAATGCCATAGAAAAAAAAGGAAAAAAAATTTGGTCATTTTCATACATTGTATAGGAAAATGGCATGAAAGTCGGCACGGGTTGCAGTTACAGAAATGAACTGATTTTTTTTTCAGTGTGTTTTGAGGTAAAAGAAACCGATTTAGGGGGTATGCGTTATTAATTTCTAAAACTCTTAAAATAGGGGACACCCTAATGTATGTTATTGATACTGGAGATTGAACTGGCGACCACCAAAGAGCCGAACGGACAAGTCATAGTCAAATCCTCTACACATTTAATTTTAAGCCTAATATACCAATTAAGGTATCCGGCCCTGTTGAGGAAACTCCCTTAGTCAATATCAACACGTTGGAGAAATCAACAGTTTAGCGAAAAACAGTAGGGATGAGTTGCACGAAGTGTTAAATCGTTTGCTAACAATTCTATTGTATGGGAAGTTTAATAGTGCTCAAAGTCACACGAAGAGTTAAATCGATTGCTAACAATTTTATAGACGTGGGAAGTTTCATATAAATCTGTTTATCATGTGAACAGTTAAGGTCTCTGCCCACTAGACCGTACCATACCATGAACGTAGCATGAACGTATCAGACAAAAAAATATTCTTTGTACGGAAAAGTATGAGACTATGCCCATTAGCACGTTCCGGCGCGGGCCAACACCGTCGCGTGCCATGCACGGACTGGCAAGAATTGTCGGCGAGAATATTTTGCTGGCCCCTCCACGCCACCGACGACGTTCGAGTGTTTTGTTTGCGAATGTTGGAGGATGGTTTCTCTGACACGTCGTTGGTTACCCGCTGCCGGCGACGTTTCAGAGAAACCACCCTCTAACATTCGCGAACAAAACATTCGCAAGTCGTCGGCGGCGGACACTCGTTCGTCGTTGGCCGCCGGCCAGAAAACCCACGGCCTGAATAAATTGTATTTCATTTCAAACGGGTTCCACTTTCTTCTGCTTTACTGAAGTATATCTATACTGTGAGCATGAAGGCCGCCGAAGCGTAAACGGGCCGGGTTCATTAATGATTTATATAATTAAGCCGAAGGCTTTGCTTACACACTATTCAGCTTAATGTTGTTACTTTAATGTCCGAAGTCTAAGTATATCATGTAGGCTCAGAAGTTTAATTGAGTCTGGATCTGAGCACCAGGAAAGTTTTAATCTGACCGACTTAGGTATTTTAATTATTTTCTAACTTACGCTTTCTTCTTCTTATTTAGAAATGTTTTAAAGATATATTATTTTGACGGGAAAATATATTTTGGCTTTTTTATGTCGTGTAGGTATCATTTTAACTTGAAAATCATATTAAGGTGCATTTAGACCAAACGACCATTCGCTCATTCTATCCACAGAACAAAATTTGTGATTCTATCCCTCACTTTACGAAATCGTTCGTTACACAAAACGTGATTCGTCGATATTCGTCGATTTCGTAGAGTGGCGGATAGAATAAGCTAATGCTTGTTTGGTTTAAATGCACCTTTACTGCTAACGCTTAAGAATAGAAATAAAACATGAAATTAAACTATGAAAACGGATAAACTCGCGTATACTAACTTTAACTTCATTCCTATTTCTGTGATCCGCATACCACGAACCCTGTAAAGTGTTCGAAACGTCGGAATGAAGTTACAGTTAGCTAATAACTATACGCGAGTTTATCCGTTTTCATAGTTTTATTTCATGTGTAATCCTCCCGGTGACCGAAGAAAATATTATGCTTAAGAATAGTTTAAATAATAAAAAGAAATAATGAATTGAATATTTAAGGTCCTATACCAAAGAAAAAATATCGAAGTTTACCAACGCCAGAGGTGGGAATTGAACCCACGTCCTCAGCTTTCGCGGCTGATGCCTAAACCACTCGGTCACTCCAGCACGGTATAGTTACCCTGTTAGAGTCTTGTGGGGTAAATATACGCAGTGGTTAAGGGTACGCATTCACATTTATATTCTGGACTGAAATATAATATGGGACTGCGTATAAGTACTTGGGTCAAAATTATTTTCGTTGTCTTGTTTCTTACCACTCTGTCACGGATCACGTTTTGTGTAACGAACGAATATCGTAGAATGGAGGATAGAATGAGCGAATGCTCGTTTGGTCTAAATGTACCTTAACGTATCCTTTACTTTCCAACTCATGGTACCTACGGCTGCAGCTCCTTTACATGAAAAGACTCTGCATTAAAGATTAAAAAGTTAAATTATTGCAGGTTGTCTGCTTGTTTACCAAACGGCTTGTCGCCATCATGGATACATTTTAAACGTTAACGAAATCTCACAGTATCTGGTCACCAATTACGAAGTCCTAACTTCGGAGAACTTAAAGACAACTTTGGGCCAAATAAAATTCAGTCCAAACAGAATGTTTAACTGAGGCACTTGGAAATATAAATACTGGAAGTGCTTCTTTGAAAATGAACCTTTAGATTTTATAAATTGTATAAATCTACATCCATAATAAATATCTTGGGAAATTTTACACAAATCGACCTAGTCCCATGGTAAGCTCAATGAAAGCTTGTGATATGGGAACCAAGCGACAATATATACATAGAGATGGATAGTAATAGATAGATACATATATATACTTAAATATATAGACATCCACGATCAAGAAACAAATATTCGTGATAAATAAATACACAAATAATGACCTCGTTGGGATTTGAACCCGGAACCTCTAGCTTCGTAAGCAGGGTTACTACCTGAATAATATACAAGAGTAAGATTAAATAAAGGATATAAATATATAATAAACTTAAATATTGGCTAGCCTTACAGGGTAGTGGATGGGGCATATTGTATGCAGAACACGCACCGATCGCTGCAGTGTAGGAAGGCTTCGACTAGATGTATCCGACGATCTGGTCTGCTGCCGAGAACTTCGAAATTCGTAAATTTCGACGATTTGTCTCTGTCACTCCAACGAAGGCGTGATTAGAATGACAGAGACAAATTCTCGAAGTTTGCGGATTTCGAAGCCGCTGGTTAAGATCGCGGGAAACCGTTGATTGAGAGCAGCTAGTGACTGTTTGTTGTGGCGATGCTTGAAAGGCCTCCCCTTTGTCGAACAGTGGTTCCAGCTGATGATGATAACGATTTAAGCCGATGTGGTCAATTGTTGCTGAAAACGGAGAACTATCCATGTTTTGAGTTCCTGATCTTGAAAAATCATATTAATATCCGTTACACTTTAGTCTAATCTTTTTGGCCTCTGGCGGAACTTTTGAGGATCCGAGATCATATCAAACCATTTTGGATCTTCAATACTCCCCATTTTTGGATCATACGCTTGAAAATATCCGGTTTCCAGAACTACCAGAACCCAGGGCGGATCTTTTTGGACTTTTAGGATCTTTTTGCAGCCGGCATCGAATGGAATCAGAATACGGAGCTACTAATTTACTACTCTCAAGCTCAAGTGAGGGGAATAAACAAATAACTACTCAACTCACTCAAGCTAGTATCTTCCCTGCTTTCTGAGGGTATATTAACTTACCAAGCCACTTCTAGTATTACTTACCGTCCCCGAAATCTAATCTCCAGTTGTCTCCAAACTTCAGCTTTGATCTCCCTGTATCTAATGATGGTTCTCAAAGTTTTAAGTAGAAAAGGCTCTTTGTTTCACCAGGCCCTTAAAACTTTGTTATTCTATTAGTTATTAATAGTAGTTTTTTTTAATGAAGGTCGCCGGTTCAGAAAACTTTATCATCTTATTTACCTAAGTATTTGAAATGTTGAGAGTAGAGCTGCCATCCGGGTTTCCACGGATTCGTTTCAGTTTAAAAGGCGTCTGGGAAGCGCCCGCGCATGAATCTATTTGTAGACTGAGCTTAAAAAAGTAAAATCTTGAACTTCCCGCTTCATACGCACTGTGCCCGCGCACCGCCGTTAACCGACCATGTCCGGATTGTCCGGGTTTTGGGCTGTGATATCACGCTTCTTGTCGTGGTTGCCAGATAATGGTCTGTTTCACCATACACATAATTATGCTCGGCCTACGAACAAATAAAACATGAAAGCCGCACGCAATACTAAATTGCCTTTCCAAAACGGTCCGGAATTTTAGTTGACAAGTGTCACCCCCTGTCCAATGCATCACGGCAATGAATTTTAATGTCAACCTATAAAAACTTAAACCGCCATTTAAAAATAGTTGTGATTGGTCCATCAAAGTTTTGATTGGCGATATTCAATAAGCATTTGTCAAAGATGTTGCGCCGAAATATGCGCGGTGTCACGAAAAGCGCTATGTCCTGCCCATCTTGGCACAATTGAACAATTGATTTTGGGGGCATTTTAGAGCTGGCGTTAGACGTCCATGTTATATATGGTCGCAGTGCTCGGCCGTGTGGTGACGGTATTAAGAATACATTTGTCACTACCCCAACTCTTCCCGCGGGTGTCGTAACAGTTGACTAAGGTTTGAACTGTCATTGACCAATCTTTGTTAGAAGATTGATAATGAGCAGCAGCGTCATCATAATGGACACACTACTGTGAATGCCAACACGCCACACGCTAATGTACTTCGAAAGAAAATCTACCTCTCAGTTACATGTGTGCAGGGCCACAGTCCTATTTTTTTTACAATATAGTTTCATACTTATGTAGCGGTTCGTTCAACAGATATCCTTACCAAATTCGATTACTGTAGCATTTATAGTTTCCGAGTAAATCGGCTGTGATAGACGGGCAGACGGACATGACCAATCTATAAGGGTTCCGTTTTTGCCATTTTGGCTACGGAACCCTAAAAATAGCGGAATCATACAGATCGTAGCAGTTTATTGGTGTGGTTGGTGCCGCGAAGAAGGCTATTTGTGTATTTATCACAAAATATTTATTAATTTGGAGCTAGAGTTTGTTGAAAAATATGTATCGAAAGATGCCTCCCGTAAATATGTTACGAGTAACGACGTTCTTATTACACAGAATGAAAGTTCACTGTTACATATTTTTGAGCATTTTATGTGCCTTATTTTGCCTATGGCTGTACATAATTAAATATATTGACGATAAAATAATTACAGCTTCAATATTTTTGCAATGTATTTATTTATTCATGCCCTTTGTGTCCAAAACTTGAGTTCTATGAGATACCCTGTCCGAGCGCTACTCATCTTACCGCTCCTAGTGGTCGCTCGAAGCAAAATACGTGATGCACTGTTTCTTACGCATCGACCTCAATAACTTTGGGACACCCTGTTTAAATACCGTTCGTAAGTAGAAAACAAAAATAAAAATAAACAAGCCTAAAACTTGCATTATTTCATAATCACTTTTAGGAAACAATCTTGGTTTTATCACCAATTTAAAACCTGAAATCTTGAGTTCGCACACAGTTTTATTTATACATACGTACATTTAAATTCAAGAGTGTATGAGAAGTTCCCAACAAATGTAGGGCCAGCGTTGGGATTGGGACCACGCAAAATAGGCACCTTTGATGTCGAGTTGTGGAAAAATGGCCAGAATACAAAAAATAACCTTCATGTAGGTAACCATTTCATTTAGATCTTCTTTTATCTTAGATAGAATAAATTATTTGTATTTGTATTAATTTAATGTTTCTGAACAAAAAAATCGTGAATTTTGAGTAACTGTCTTGATCACTCCTTATTACGATTTTATTGGAGTGACATAGACAGAAACTCGAAGAACTTAACTCAGCTAATGCTCAGTAGACTGAGACAAGTATAGGGGAGACCAGGTATGAACGTAACAATTTTCAGTTTTTGATTTTTTATATTTTTTTGGTAGCAGTTGTCAAACTTTGCATCTTTATGTGCAATAGACACATATTTCATGTATCTTTTGGTACCAAAATAAACTTCATACATCGAATAGTTTTACAGAAAAATGGCTCACAGTGAAAGATGGAATTTGTTGCAATTATCCCTACCCCCAGGGCTGGTTGTAACAGTGCATAGGGATAATAGAAACAAAGTAAATAACTATAAACTTATCAATATAATTATGTGTAATTAGTATGTTTAAGTAATCAACAGTCTTACAATATCACTATCTCAAAGACAAACATTAACAATGAATGAATGTTGTCACATTAGATATTATATGAGACGAAATTAATTTATACCTATAGGATATATGAGTGACGTGAGAGCAATCAACTTTCTGTCTTATTCTAAATGGCATATAAACAAATGCTTATGTGTAATCCAATGAATTAAATGCTTCCTGCATTGTCCTTATTTCTGAGTATACTACTAAGCTAATCATACAATGTACCTGATATGATAAAATATGTGTTTTACTCCTCATTGACAGTGAATATTTGTTTCCAGAAACAAATCCCGCCTTGGGTAGTGCCGCTGAACTTTCAAGTAAAGCTTTCCTTTACTTTACATTCTATATAAAAATATGTGAGCCAGTTGGTACGTCTTTGCTGCGTCCTTGTAGGGCATTTTAAAAAAGGATCACTTCAACTGCAGCTAAAGCTATAATTTCTATTTTAGTGGACTTCTGTCTGTTGTTATTTTGTGTATATTAGACATTCCGCAACAAAAAGGCACTAAATATACGAGTTATTTAATAAACTCTAGCACATAGGTGTACCTACCAATGACCCTCCAATTTGGAAATCGGGATGAAAGTAACAAGTTGTTTCAATCATACCTGGGTATCGAATTTCCAGAATCCCACAAACACATAGCGAAAAAACATAAAAAGCATCATTAAAACATTGATTTGCAACCCTCAAACTGTAAATGATTAGTGACTTTACAACACCCGTGCAAAACGCAAGCAATTGCGTTTACCATGAAAAATCTAGCTAAGATTGAAAAAATCGTTAAAAACCTACTTTTGACGCATTTTTCTGGGACCATAGCACTACACGCATAACCTGCCGTCACAGCACCGTGGGTGTAACTGAGATTAGGGGGGAATCGAAATGGCATCTAATGCCCTGAAGGACGTTCGGATAGATGTCGTAGAAAAATTTTAAATGAATTTGTTACGTTCATCCCGCGTTACTTTTATACCTGTATGCTAAGCACATGATTGGCGCGACAGTATCTCGCCGCGAGATAGTCTATCCGACCCTCTTTTGTTAATATAGCTAGTGAAGGACGGGAGATCTATCTCGCGGTGACATACTGTCGCACCCATCATGTGCTAAGCCTGCTGGTCTCCCCTAATCGTATTTCCTCCTTCATATTTGAAATCAATTAGCATTAATCGGATTCCTAAAATAGTTCAAGTCTAGCCAATTTGTATGTCAATGGCACTGACTTGGCGTAATTTGCAGTTCGAACATTACCCGTCGAAATTCAAAACGTAGTAGACGGTATTACTCAACGATTTAAATTGCGGTTATTGCTATTTGGCCGCTTTGCACCCTGTGAGAGAATTATCAACTTTTGTAACCTCGTATCTGAGCACCTACGTCAAGATGTCTGACTTATCGCTATGGAACTAAGGTTTATTTTATAGCCAAGGAAAAAAAGATAAGAGTTTTTCAAAGGCGTTACGAGGAAATCCGTCCGTGGCATGAATTCCTAATTTGAAATTCGTAGTTGCTAGTAATATCTATAAGTTTGAAATTAGAATAAAGCTTTGAATGTACGTCGGAGTTTATTAACAGCCAGTCGAATGGTTTCGGGAAATTTATTATTCGAGTTTTGAATTACGATTAGATTCTATGCGGAAAGTGGAAGCGTTTGGCAGTTAGACAAGCTGATAGATTTCACGTGCCTTCAATTTCTAAACTCTAAAATGTATGCGGGAAGAAATGAATGACAGTGGGATCGTTAGTGGACGGTATTTGTTATTATTTGATTTACCGGGGCGGCCATGGTGCTCAATAATATTTCGACACCAGCAATTAAAACTACGCTAACTTGAAAATAACAACTTTACGCCAGGACAAATTTAAGGAAAATTTGCGATAACTTTTGAACTGCTGAACATATATTTATGATTTTTTGACAACGTTTTGTTATTTATACACTTAAATGAAATCTGTAATAAGTTTTAAGATAATTTTATTAATTTTTAATTTAGTTCTATTTAGCGTAGTTTATGACAACTCTGGAAGACTCATAGTCAATCAATATAACGCCATTTCCAACTTAGCGTACTGTAATAGGGATAGTCATCTTATTAAATATGTCGATTAAAATATGTTAAATATATGTCATAACATAAGAAAAAATAAGTAATCTAATCAGGATAACATAATTTTATTACTGTAAATGAAATAACATTGAAATGTTGTGCATTTTTATTGACTTCTACAAGTTAGCGTCGTATTACAAGGAAACATCTTTACACTTGTCCTATTTTAAAACGCATCTAAGTTACACTTAGCTTTGTTTAAACGAATTATTGGTAGGCAGTTAGCGTTTTATTTGCGTCGAATATTATAAAATATGAGAAATAGTACATCACTGACCAGGCACGGAACAGGTATTTTTGCAGCCTGAATATTATGTTGAAACGGACGACCTTGGGAGTCCGTTTGATATAATATAAAGCCTGCAAAATGCCATTCTAGCAGTTTCGAGTATAGTGTTCTCAAAATGACAGAAAAAAACAAAACACGCATAAAATTTTCACATAAAATAATTTAATGACTCAAATTGCCGCATTTTTTTTTTGAAAAATACTTTTGTATTTTTCTTCCAAGTTATTTCCAGAAATGATCTTTAAAGTACCATTAATTGCTATTTGTCAGTCTATTTTCAATTTAGTCAAAAAAATTCTTTATAATCTATCATCCTAGTATTTAGTAGCTCGTTTTCGTAACATTTTTGAATTATTCCTCTGTTAACGAATGTACGACACATTTTTTTTTACATAAACTCTAGGTTACGGTTTCCGCGAGTACCCGCCTAAATAACAGTTAGCGGCTTATAGATTGTGTAATATTCAAAATTATTTATACTTGGCGTTTTACGAGTTTCAAAATTATCTTTATTTTTAAGAATTCTGCAATAAAAATTGGTGAACACGTAGGTCATCGTAAAATAATAATATTGGATTAAAAACAAAAAATTGATAAAAATCAAGTTAGCGTAGTATTAATTGCTGGTGTCGATTTGAACATGGACTATGACGTCATGACATTAGATACCTGTAGCTCTACCATGAGATTCTGCTACATTATTAACGTTCGTTTACTTTCTATCCCGCTCGCCAATACGCAAGGGCGAGTTAATTACGCCGCGGTAGCTCATGGTACGGCTATAGTAGCCGTACCATGACTTTGCAAGTATCGGTAACGTTAGGTTTTACTCGATACGTAAAGCAGGCCATCGCGCTCGCTCCAATATGTCAGTGCGAGCGATGGAAAGCATTACGTATCGAGTAAAACCTAACGTATCCTTTACTTTCCAAGTCATCATTATCTAGCGGCCGGAACGTTTATTTTCTGTCCAGCTCGCTCGCGCCAATATGCGAGTACGAACGGGACGGATAGAAAGTCAGTCCGCGTTAATCACAAGCTCTTTTGATCCCAATGGAAAAAAAATGTCCCATCGATTTTTCCTATTTTGTTACCATTTGTGGTATCAACATAGGAAACAAAAGAGGTGGTATCAAAAGAGGAAATCCGGAAAATATATTAAAATTTTGGGTCATTTCGTTTTCCGAAAGAGCTCGTAATTCTGAGTAGAAATAACCCAAAACTTTCTCTTAAATTCTAGATTATGAAAATGGATAAAATAAAATGAAATGCTCAGGTTGTTGGGTTGTCATATAACCAGCCAATAATAAAACCATTTGCCGCATTCATCCTTTTTCCCGCCCGCGAATAAATCAATTTTGTCTATGAAAAAAGTAACTGGCTGGAAAGGCTGCAATTTTCATGTTTCGAATACTTGGCGACGCGATATCGAGCGACTTTGAATTTGGAACGCGTTCGAAAGTTGGCCGTTTGAATTGAATGCAATACTTGTATTTTTATTTCAGTTGCTTTGTGGCCGTGGAACTTTTTAAATGTTTACAACTGGTATTTTGCCGTGATACCCGTGTGTTCAGTTTTTCGTCGTTTTATCGTTAGGTTGAAATGCCGGAATAACTAAATGAATAGGGCGCATGGTGGTCAGTAAGAATATATTTGCCATCACCCCAACTCTTCCCGTGGTTGTCGTAAGAGTCGACTAAGGAATTGAAATGTCACTGAAAGTCGTTTATAGAATATTGACGATGAAGATTAATGTTGATTGGCCGGTGGTGATAGCAGTAAGAATACATTTGTCACCACCCCAACTCTTCAAGGGATTGAAGTGTCACTAACCATTCTCTGATCGAAGATGATGAGCAGCAGCGTCATGGGAATTTACCTCCTAATAGGTCTATACGCATAGTTAATAGGTAAGTTCTACGTCCAGCAGTGAACTGAGATAGGCTGATGATGTATGTGTGTTTATTCTAATAAATGACACTGAAATTCATTTATAGATTGGTACTGGGCAGTGTCATCATCATAGCGATCTCCATTCACTTACTCTAGCCGGGATTAGTTAGTATTAAGATATATGATATCTAGCTTAGATAAATTTAACTTATTATGGTATATTCCCCACTTTTTTGTAACAATCATTACGCGCCAAAACTGATATATAACATGGATAATGTGCTTTCCTACGGGACAGGCATCGCCTAGTGTAGGAATCATGGCAGCCAATGGAAAGGCAAAGGCGTATTGTGTTACTTTCAAATTCAGAATTATACTGTATATTTATAGTAGGTACTGCTATGTAGAAATAGGTTATAGTGAATTTGTAAAGTTAAATAAAAAATGTATGTTTATGTTTTATGGTTACTTGCCCAGCGTGACGATTATGGGTATTTATTTACCGTTGTTGATAGGAGAGCTACGTTCAGCAATGGACTGAGAAAGTCTGATGGTTGTGTTTATGATGAGGTACTTTTCGAAATACTTCTTACTGCAACACAAAGTTCATTGAGACAATTTTATTTGGTTCAATAAGCAATTGAGTGAATCAACTTTTTTTTTATGTTATTGCTATGTAGCCCATGTTTGTAGGTGGCCCATTAAGAAAAGGGCTCATAGTTTAAGTAGCATAATTTTACATAAAACCAGCGTGACTCGGGTGACCTGTAACCATGGCAATAACAAATAAAAAAAGTCGATTTACCCATTTAATGGCTTGTTTTCTACAATTAAGTTCTTTTTTTGTGCAATAACCATTTAAAGAATGTTTTGTAAAATGTTTGTGAAAACCTCTATTCTTTCCCAACAACATCCCATAAGTTAAAAAAAAATCCCTATATTAAATACATAATTAAATTGTAGAATTTTCTTAATTTTTCATATACATCATACTGTTACACATATATCTTTGTTGTTGATACTAAAACTATAAAATTATGTAGGTACATGTATCTAGGTACAAGTTTCCTATGTACAGTCGACGTCAAAGATATCATTACGTTTAAGTGACAAAAATATATTTTCCTAACTAGTGCGAAAAAACGAACTTTCCGCACGCTTCGTGCGCTGGAATTCCTCTTTTTGACGCACTTGTTATGAAAAAAATCGTCCCTTACACGTGCAAAAACTTTTTTTTAACTCGCGTGATTGTCGCCCTCGTTTCACTCGGGCTCGAACTTTCACCCTCGCTGGAAAAAAGTTTTCCCGCACTAGTTAGGAAATGTACTATTACATGACCTTAATGTCAAGGCAATAAATTCGTGTAAATATATTTTTGGCACCTAAACCGTAATGATATCTGTGACGTCGACTGTACAAGAGGCCCCAACCTAAAAAAAATCAAAAAAGTCAGCGAATAAATCACTTTTGGATAAATATTTATTTACTTCCCATTTTAAACCGACATAAGCACTAGTAGTTACATAATTTACATTACAAACTAACAAATACTCGACGCACACTTTTTAATCAAAGAGCCCACCCCGTGTAGTTCCGGGTGCAAAGGTGCCCATCATACTGGCAGCATTGCCACGCTGAATTGCGATAGCCAACCTCTGCACCAGGAACGACCCAGAACGGGGGTCCAAACCCCTCTCCCGCAAGTGGATAAATTGCGGATAAGCGGATAAATTGATCTATGTCTTATGTATTATGTCATCGTTTAATACCCACAATATGACCCTTCATAGAGCCTACAGTGGGACTGAAAAAATCAAATTTCCGCCATTGCACCTTTATTACATTGTATTACCCTCACGCCCTCCCGTAATTACGTGTAAAGGTACGGAACCCTAAACCTATTAAAGTACAATTTATGTTAGCGTTCCGTGGCGTGAGGTAAGGCGTGTTTTACTCCAAGTTCTTACCATCATTTACTGGCACCTACCGTGTGCTAAAATGCTGTAATTGGCACATTATTCACCGCTATCGCATAAAGCAAAAGCGCAAGCTTTGGCTGATAAGATCGCACTAGTGCAGGAATGTTAACCAATTGTTTATTGCTGGAGCGTGTAATAAGGAGTGCATGCCTGCATGGTATTTCTCGACAGCTTGAGTTTATAAGTCTTCTTTATAAGACACAAGTTCGGTCTGGCGTGGAGTACTGCTCTCATCTTTGGGATGGGTCCGCCCAATACCTACTCGATGCTCTCGAGGATGCAGCGGCGGGCAGTTCGTATTATAGGCGACTCTAAGGTTACCAGGCACCTTGAACCCCTTTAACTACGTAGGGACATTGGTTCTCGGAGCGTTTTTTATCGCCTGTACCATGGTGAGTGTTCTGAAGAGTTATTTCCCGTGATCCCGCTCTCCCCTTTCCGTTATAAAACCACTCGTGCCGGTTTGCGGTGACACTCTTTTACCGTGGAAAATATTCCCACACGTACCAAGAAATTCGGCAATTCCTTCATATACCGGACTATTAAAAAGTGGAATTCTTTACCGGCACATGTGTTTCCGCATACCTATAAGTTGGCACCCTTTAAACGAAGCGTGAAGAAGCATCTAGCGGGCCAGCAAGGCGGTGGCAACTAACAGGTTACTGATTATCTCCTGTTCGTTGCCGCTGCGATTTGGGCTCTACTTTTCACTTACGATCAGGTGGAGTGGAGCCACTTTGTTGGGCCAACATAAAAAAAACACGAGTGTTTATTGCCTAATTATGTACAGTCACATACATAACTTTATCTACATCCTTTTCAGAAGTTTAAAATGATAATGATTTTGATATCCACTAAGTAAAATACCTCTAAATATAACAATTCAAATCAGTTGAAATTACTCAATTTGTGTAAGAATATCCTACAGTAAATATGTAGGTATTGAAATAAAAAACAAATACAAGTTGACTTTGTAATGTTAATATTATGATGCACTGTACTTGTCTTTAATGTTAACATTATGATACACCCACAGACACCGGTTTCATAATATAGGTCATTACATTACCGCTTCTGAATATATAATAGGATAATTATGAAATGGAAGTAGATAAATGCCCATAATCGGCATGACTTAATACATCCATGCGCATGCACATAGGTCATAGGAGAGGCATGTGCCCAGCAGTGGACTGAAATAGGCTGAAGATGATGTTATGATTCGGTTTTATGGTCTCTAATTTCATGTTTCTGTCATATTCAGTACAGTCAACAAAATGTGGTTTACCATTTTCCGACTTTTTTACCACCCAATAGAGTTGACCATATATTTTATTGACTGTACCTATATAGTCTGATGTAATCTACAGTGTGTAAATTTAATAGGGGCATAGGGGCGATCAATTAAACCTGGCATGGGATTCATTAGTATAATCATGGATTACAAGGTTTTTTTAAAGTTACTTGTAATTATGACCCCACAGATTTTTTTTAAGATTATCGGTGCAGCAATGTAGGTACGAACATTTGTTATTGTTGATATGGCAGTTATGTCATCTGCTTTTGAAATTAGCTGTCAATGAGTATTTATACCTACTCGTGTATGTTGCTCTACATTGCGCGCCGAATTATTTTGTATGGAAAATTTTGTTGTCCTTATTTTAAGTACAACTTATTTTAATGTACTTATTATGTCGTAAACTAACACCCGTTAAGAGCTTCGCCCGTATTAGACTTACACCCTGTATAAGTTAATTTACAATTCTAAGTCGCAATTTGAAATTGAATTTATTTTCATAACGCGTTTCATCGTTTTCTTAAAGTTCGTTAACTCCTCAAAAACGTGACTAAAATGTACCAATTAGTAAGAAGACTAGGTATTTGAAATCTAGATTGTGTACAACGTTGTTGAATATCTAGGCCAATATTATTCTAATTCGATTTGGTTCTTTGAAAGTTACGGCTATAGAATCACAATTCAAAAGTTCTTTTAGAAAAGGATTTTAGTTAAAACGAATATCGTTTAGATTTAAAATTCATCTTTTACTAAGAAAACTACTATAATATGATGGTTTTCAATAGTTTATATGGTTGAACCATCTTTGTCTTATTCGTATAATTTTAAATATAAAAATTGGGATTTGCCATGTATATAAATGAACCGTAGGTAATGAGTATTAGTCATATTTTAACGGCAAATAGGACTTATTTATGTGAAAGTCTATCTGCGACCACGGTGTAACATCATACCCGAAACGTCAGGATAATATGTACCTATATAAATAAATATCTTAGGTCATCTTACACAAATCGACCTAGTCCCACGGTAAGCTTAATTAAGGCTTATGATGTGGGTACCAGGCGACGATATAATTATGTAATATTAAATAAATACATATATATACAAAAATACATAGAAACCCATGACCAAGGAACAAATATTTATGATAAATAAATACACAAATAATGTCCTCGCCGGGAGTCGAGCCCGGAACCTCCAGCTTTGTAGGCAGGGTCACTACCAACGGAGGCTGACAAATGTAAGTTTACATGATTTTGATTAAGTCCCGTAATGAGCTCAATAGCTGTACCATAAAATAAGTGCAAGCGCGATATAATGATTTACGATAGTAAAGTACACATATCTAATCCCGAAAATATGTAACTAACTAATGTAACTTTGCGCAAAAAAAATTGTAGATAAAAAAATTACACGAATACTTTCAAGAAAAAAGACAGTAAAATTTTGTTAGAAACTGGTGGTTAAGATCAATGAAAATATATCCTTACATTCTCATTGACCCTGATTACTTACCTACTTTACCATTCAATGTGTCCCACTGCTGGGCAAAGGCCTCTTCTTCCATTCATCTCGGTTCTGTGGCCAGTCACTTAAAAAGGAATCCAAGTTATCCCGCCATCGTCTGCCGGGTCCTCGCTTTGAATTATGGGTCAGTTGTAAGTAATGATAAATTGATAAATAATCTTTGCTCACTGTAATTTGTCAATATGTTCTCTATAATTCTGATGTCTTCTCTGCCTTAATGTTACTTTTGGTTACTGTTAATGTACTTATCATACTTATCATGTATTCTGGTTGCCCTGTAGCGCCATGACAACTTTAGCTAGCGGCATATGCTGAGTGGCATCCATTTTGGTGTTGTTTTTAGTTTAAGATGTATTTTAATTTATGTTTACCTTTTACAAAAAATAAATGAATTCTATTCTATTATATTTAATCATGTTTACTAGCATGAATACAAATTAGCCAATAGTACTTAGGACAAAATTGTAGACAAAAGCAAATGCCCTACCAATAACATGTCCTGTCCACTCTGTTCCACTTGCAAATCAATCGTAAGTGCGACAGGGATGCAAGGTCAACCGTGGTTCATAGCAGGGACCGTAACCGTTATTTTCTCACGCGATTTGAATACATGTATAAAAGGACGGTTCTTTTTCGTTCTTCGGTATAAAAATTGTAATTAAATGGAGTAATTTAAAAATATGATAATATTGTAAATTACATAAAATACTGAGCACTACATAAAGAGTATACAGCATTTTAAAATATTGGGTTATTTCGAGGTTTTTGTAAAATACCGGTCCCTGGTTCGTGGTGCAAAAAAATCGGGCTGGAAATAAAATATTGTAATAAAAGAGCCACAATAAAGCCTCGCTGTAAATCTTTAAATGAAGCCTTTGTCTGATGGCGGCTAATCCGGAACTCGGGTATTACAGAGACCTTAGTAGTTCAGCGGGCTTAAAAATAACCCATTCGTGAAGCGAAGCAGAGATTTGTGACATTTTTAACAGACTTCGAAAATGAAGGAGGTTCCCAATTCGAGTTGTTTTCGTATGTAACGATACGTATATCGGAGAATCGTGAAACGATTTTTTTTATCGAACGTGGTTTTGGATGAACCCGGAGTTGGTCCCTTTGAAAACGTTTTGGTGGTTATTGGGCTATGAACATCAAATCACATAAAAATTTTAAATAATGTACAGATATTATCTACATGTTACTTAACAAAATACATTTTCACACCAACAATTCAAATAATATGGATCTGTTCTTCCCTGCCAGGAAGGAGCAAAGTTGCATTTTTTTTTTCATGGACTCTATTGCTAGCCCAAAAAAAAAAACAATTAAATATGAAAATAAACAGTATCTACGTTCATATTCGATTACGATATACATTACGGGTACTGTGAAAAGCAGTATGTGTCACACGGTATCAAAATTATTTACGTCGCGGGCTGTAAAGGTGCATTCAGACCAAACGAACATTCGCTATTCTAACCCCCCACTCTACAAAATTCGATCGTTACACAAAACGTGATTGGTTGATTTCGTAGAACGGGGGATAGAACAGCGAATGCTCTTTTGGTTTGAACGCACCTTCACGCTTGAAAACCTCATTACGCTCAGTATTCCACTTTAGAAACCATTGTAGAATCCATCGCTTTATTCGGCCTTCAATGAACGCCCTCGCCGAAAATATGTCATTTATCAAAAATATTTGTAAGTATACGGGGAATGCAAACCGGTTATAACCGGTTATTAACCGATTTTCATACATTTCTAAACCGGTTGGATTCTATCAGACCATTTTTATAATTGTATGTCTTAAAAACTACGGTTTTATTACATCTTCGTGATTTTTTCAGACAATCTAGCAGGTAAAATATAGTCAATACTCCACACAAAGGGTCAGAAAGGGTCGGAAAACACTCGATATCGGCACAAATAGATGGGTATCGGGGCCCATTGTGCACAATAATGCAGACTAATTTATTCGCGGATGATAATGCGAGGTTTATCTGTAGGGGTCTACGCTGGCGGCTCGAGAAAAGTGTACACATACGAAAATAAAAAGTTCTGGCAGAAAGCCGAGGACCTGGGTGCTTAGACAAGTTGCCAATCGCTAACGCTTAAAGTTGTCAATCGTAAACAAAAGGCAGCTAACTGTCTTTATCGCACTAACTTGAAGGAGCGATAGAGAGGGAAAACTACGATACGCTACTAAGTGATAGCTATTGGAAACTTGGCTAAGCATCCTGGGATGCGTAAAAATTTATAATTATTTGGTCATAATTCTTTTCGTTGTCTTATTTTGTGTCCCTAAAAAACGTGACGCAGTGGTGATTTTTGTATGAGATGATGTTTTGTTTTCAATTTCTGATGTATGGATTAAAATCTAGCGTGAATAAAAAATTAAAAAACACGACTGCCGTTTAAAAACGTTCTTAAAAGTAAAAAATAATTCCTTTTTGAGGTTTATTCTTGTGAGCGTATCTACATATAAGCGCTTGTCTTATTACTTTCGATATTTTGTTTCGATTGCAGTCGGGGAACCTTTCATTACGGAAAATATAAACATTATGAAGGTTCCCCGACTGCAATCGAAACAAAATATTCAAAAGTAATAAGACAAGCGCTTATATGTAGATACGCTCACAAGAATAAACCTCAAAAAGGAATTATTTTTTACTTTTAAGAACGTTTTTAAACGGCAGTCGTGTTTTTTAATTTTTTAATTAATTTATTTATTTGAAACCTTTTAGTGTATTCGAAGATTCTTTAAATTTCGATAAAATTTGGAAGGCTGACCCTGCGTAGGGCCGAAGTTCGCTCCGGAGGCCCGAAGAGTTCCCATCCCAGATATTTTGGGCGAAGCCGTAGGTAGGGCACGCCGCGCAAGGGCCGGAACGTTAGCGAAACCAATGTTTTATGTTAAGCGAGTCCGAACTTCCGAAGGGTGAGGTTTAGGATGGGAGGCCGAAAGCAGAGCTCGCGTAGGCCCGGACTTTCACTTCGAAGGCCCGAGCCTGTCACTCTCAAGTAATTTAGAGCAAGGCTGAAGGCCGAGCTGTGAGAAAATTGAGCTACCAATGCTACCATGCTTCTTCAACTACCCCAACATCTGAATATGCCGACATCCACGTAGGACCGAAGGCCCGACGAGTGACACCACACGGTATAACCGTCCCTTTTAGCCTTTTGACCGCCAGACGAACGAATATGCTGAGCTCCAGACGCCACGCGTACGTAGTTGTCGGCCAGTGGCGGTCAAAGGGTCAACTGTCTTAGGCCCGATAGTTCGCTACAAACTCTAACAAAGATCGAAAGCTGAGCTTCGTGTTGAGTCAACGGCCGATAGCCGAGCCGCCAACGCTGGGCGGTGAAATAGGCTAACATAAAAAATAATCAAAGTATTGAAGTACGTAGTATTGACAACCTGCGAAGACCGTAGTAGGCTCTGCTCCGCGTAGGGCTGAAGGTCCAAATTGTCCCTAAGAGGGGCATTGGTTCGCGAAGCCGAAAGCCGAGCTACCAGAGCCCAGACATCGGCCCGGATCAGTGGAGGAAGAGGCCCGAACTTTCACTAAGAGTGCCATAGCATTACACTTGTAAGAAATTTAAAGCAAGGCCGAAGACGGAGCTGTGGAAAAAATAAGCTACCAAGCTTTTTCAACTACCCCAGCATCTGAATATGCCCAGCTCCGCTTAGAGCCGAGGACTTGGAGCGGCACTATCGGGGTGCTCTCGGCGCGATCCCGAGGACTAATGTGGTTAAATATCTCGTATCTCGCAAACTATTTACGTAAATAAATGTTATTTCCATTCTTATTAAATATTGTGTTATAGCTATTTTCCGCAACTCGACATCTAACGTGCCTATTTTGCGTGGTCCCAACGCTGGCCCAATACTTTGTTGGGAGCTCACAAACAGATTACCTCACGATGTTTTCCTTCACCGTAAAGCACTTGTGATGATATCAAATGATGATGTACATAGTACATACATAAGTTTTTCGAAAAACTCATCGGCACAAGCTGGGGATTGAACCCAGAACCGCTGCGTAGCAGCCGTGCGTTATACCACTCGACCACAAACACTTATTTAATGTATCTGTTTCATACACACTAAGCCCCGTGTCAGCGGTGACAGTTCTGTCACGGCTTAGAATTCAAAGAAAAATTTCAATACCGCGATGTAGAACATTTCGAGTTTTCTCTTCATACATATAATTAAACATATAACTTGTATCTGTATTTACAATATGCATGTAAAATGCTTCAATTTGATACCCAAATCATAGCGTTTGGATCACATATTATTCTATGCGATTTGATTGCATTTTAATGAATCTCGCTCTTCTTGAATAAGTTACACACATATAAGTTATGTACATATTTGTAATCGTTGTTTGAAGCTCTTCATTTTGATACCAAACTCGATAGGTTTCTTTAATATTAATTTTTTTTGGTCAGATAATATTGAATTTCAAAGCCGCTATATTATTTTTAACGTGACGTCACATATCCTATGTTACCCGCGACGTCACGAGGATTCTAATGATACCTTACACTATTAAAAACGGTTAAGTGGTAGCGAAGATCTGCGCGTTTAAAGAAAATATGAAACATACATAGGGGCTAAACACATATACTCTCCTTTTTGGCAGTCGTGTAAAAAGAAATACAAGTGCACTGTTTTTTTTATACTGAGTCGAAACAGCAACTAAAGCGTGACAGAGTGGTATGAAACAAGACAACGAAAAGAATTTTGACCCTAAAGATGCCTAAAATTTCTAAGAAATTCTACGAAGGTTATTAGAACTTAATATAATATATTCAGTATCTACGAAGGTTATATTAAGTTATATTATATTAAGTTCTAATAACCTTCGTAGAAATGTTTACAAATGATCAATACATTTAAGGCCTGAGTACGAGTGAAGGCGGGAAGTGCAGCGGTGCGTTGAACGTACAAGATATTTGGACGGCGTGCGCTCAGTAGGCCTAACCGGACAGAGATTTGTCTCTGTCATACCAAGGAAAGCGGCATTAGAGTGACAGAGACAAATCCCTGAAATAGATATTCCATTTATTCGTACGAAGTGATCTGCGTCTTCTTTCCTTATGCGTACTGCCAAGGAGTGGAATTCCCTGCCGGCGTCTATATTTCCGAGATCATTATAACCCGTCAACCTTCAAGTCAAGGGTGAATAGGCACCTTCTGGGCGAACTCACTCCATCGTAGGCCACGACTCTGCCCTTTTCTGTGGCCGTGAGTAAGTCCATTTCAAATTTAAAAAAAAATACCCGAACTGTGTCAGTGCTGCGGCAGCGTCGAGCCTAAAAATGGTATTCACTAATGCACTTTAAACGACACTAGCGCTCGGCGACGAATGCGGCGTGAGCTGGAACTACACTGCGTCGAGAGTTACCGCCTACAGTTCGACGACGAGCTGTTCTACGTTAGTGAATACCGTTTTTCGCAGCGCTGCGCTCTACGTCGAAGTGAAGGCTGTCTCGTCGTCGAGCTCGTTGACGAACGCAGCGTCGAATGTGTGAATAAGAGAATAGCATAGCAGGTGGTCTACCATGATCTCAAAGCGATTCAGTTTAGGTTCTGCTTATCAGTTT
>JALPQI010016672.1:0-26257 GCA_025490895.1 Thaumatotibia leucotreta
AATATTTTCAGGGCATATGATGCGTACGCTTCTCAGGATATCTCCTCCCACTGGGGCATCAAATTTGGGCCCGGGGACATAGGGCTCGTTACAGGAGCCGTAGTACACACCTACTAGTCTCCTTCCTGGTCTGGTACATTTCTGGAACATATAGTATAGGTAATTAATTACACCAGAGTTGAGGTGAATGATTACATTGATTACACACACATCCAAACGAAGTACTAATTTGTAATGTAGTGAATGAATGACTTGCATCAAAATATTGAAGCACATGCCTTGAACAAACTTTTCGGTCAATGAATACGGGCCAGTATGCCCGTGCACATGATTGGTATGACAAGTAATTTGTCGGTTGTAATATGAATTAATGTAACCACCAAAATGACGAAATTGAGTTAAGTATACCGTTCGACTGCAAATTTTCTGCTCTGTCGAACGGTGTATATAAAATATTGATATCTAGAAAAAAATATAATACGCTAACAAAAACTTTGCCATTTTATAAGTTTCTACGTTTTTTATTAACGTATGTAAAAGTTTTAAAAAATCATAGACAATATTTTAACGTAAGTACGAATTTGTAAGTACAAAATATGTCCTTCCTAGTGTACTCACCATATTTTTATAAATGACAATGCTGTAAGCGCCATCTGTATTCTATGGCTCATAAGCAGTTCGATTTCAATTTGTGAGTTACACTAAATTATGAAATCTACTTTCAATGATTTTCACGAAATTATTAAAGTATCTCCAAACATTTTTTTTTATATTTAACGTAAGCACCAGCTATTTCCTGAACTACAACTGTGGTCGCAGTTAGTAACTGTGTGTCAAATAGATCTCTCAAAAATAAAACAAACAAGATAAACGTCATTCTAATAGGATAATTAATTAAAAAGATACAATATACTTTATAAATGTCAAATTCGTTTTTGGGCCCTCCTGAAAAGTCGCCATGTGGTGGTTACATTAATTCATATTACAACTGACGGTATGTCGCCGCGAGATAGATTTTCCGTATTTTATTAACTATAATGAATAAAAGAGGGATGGATAGTTTATCTCGCGGCGGCATACTGTCGCACTAATTATGTGTTAAGCCTACATGTGTGTTTTTGTGATCGAACGTGTATAGCCCCGAGATGGTCCCGTTGGCACCAACTTGCGGTCTGATGATGGAATCTTGAAGAAATCGAGGGATCTCTTCAAATGTTATAGGTACATGTATGGCGCTTTTGGTAATTTTCATTCATTTACCAGAATTTGCATTCAGAAGGTAGGATTTGAGGAAACCAATGATGAAAACAAGTCGGGGATCTTGGAGTAATCGGTTGAAGCCGGTTTTTTTAATTTTTATTTGGTGATTATTCTGTAAACATTTTAACAATCTATTTGAAATCAGCGTTATACAGTTTTTTCTAAGAAAAAATATAACCGACTCGTATTCTGTGACCGAGAGTGTATTCAGTGTCATCAAAGTTTATTTATCAATTCCTTATTTTCAATACATTTATTGCGAAATCTGTCAGAGATCTGTAATGTTTACAGGGTGACAAGTGATGTCAGGGTCTTTCGATAACGTACCTACATTGAAAATACGTTTTAGTTAATTTTTAAAAGTCACTGAACATTAAATTCGGTGAGTACTATCTAATTTTAAATTTATTGCACATCCCTGCCTACGAAGCTGGAGGTTCCGGGTTCGAATCCCGGCGAGGGCATTATTTGTGTATTTATTTATCACAAATATTTGTTCCTTGGTCATGGTTGTGTATGTATTTAAGTATCTATATGTATCTATCTATTATATATATCGTCGCCTGGTACCCACATCACAAGCCTTAATTGAGCTTACCGTGGGACTAGGTCGATTTGTGTAAGATGTCCCAAGATATTTATTTATTTATTTATTATTTGCACATGTCGTAGAAAACACCCAGTATGTAACTATTTAAAAACGCAAATCTTTAAAAAAACCTTTAAAAAAGGGTTGTTTTTTTCAATGAAAACTTATTTCATACAATGTCTTACATCAGGAAGATCCACCCAACCGCCAGAGGTAGTCAATTCAAAATTTTGAACGTCCATCGTTGTATCACCTAAAAAGTTAAAATTTCATTATATATCATGTTCATAACGTAACATACAAGGTGCCCATCAGGATGGAGAAAATTTTAACAGCATACTCCAAATGCTAAAATAATCAAAAATTTCTTATGTAATGTGTTAAGATTAAATCTGTAAAACCATTTTTTTGTGTATTTCGAATGCGTCACAAATTAAAAAATATATTTTATGAATAAAACTATAGCAAAAATATAGATAATTATTTAATTTTTTGTATATTTGATGTCTATAAATTAAGTGTGACAAGACAAGACTAAATAACAAAATCGTTTCCAAAAATGCGGATTTCATTGCGTTACGGTAAAAAACGGTATATATACAAAAATAATTTTTTTCTTAAGATAAACGGAATGCGGTACCTAAACATCATAAGACATTTTAACTTAAAATTTGGTAAAGAATACGCTGCGAAAAAATTTCCCTCTCCTCGTGGGCACATTAAATAAACACATGAAGAGTATTTCCATAATTTTCAATCTTGAAAAATGCTTGTAAGCATTGAGCAATGCCTCGATGTACGTAAGGTGAGTCACCAAACACTTTAAAAATGAACGGCGTTTCAAATGGTATTCCGTGAGTTTTAAAGTTACTACTGATTTGAGATTTACATATAAAAATCAGTTCGTCATCGTATAATCTTAAATATATGGGACTTGAATTTTATATTGTTTTCATCCTTTAAAGACAAACTGGTCTTAATCGCGTAAACTTACGTTTTATCTTGACGTTTTTTTCTCAAAATTGAACAAAACTTGAATGATGATGTTGTGTATAATACGTATCCACAAATCCACAACTTTCGACACTTTTTGAAATTTTAAACTCCCACTTATTTATTTTAGTTCAAAAAATGTGCGTATTTATCACTACATTCATCCAAATGACGCTGTACATAATGACGAAAAACTTGCCAACAAATATATTTGAAAAACTTTTTAAGCAAAAAGAAAAATAAGTTTTTGTATCAATGCCTTATGTGCAATATGTGGATGTCGCGATAGGCTACTTGACTCATTTTTAAAGTTTGTCTTATAATCTTAATCAATATCTGATTAACGGAAAAAATATAAAAATATTTTTCCGCGACCTAGAAAACCGCAAAATTATAACTTAAAATTTAAACTTTCGTTACCGCGCGAATACGATACTAGCCATGTTAACGCTTAGATTATCTGTGGTGTGACGTCACTCGAACCGAAAACAAACATTTGACATGTCACTTATGTTATGTCAATGTCACAGCAAAGCTGCATGCCTACATGTCCATGGCGAATTTCACTCGTATAAGATTCGACATGAAGTTAGTTTAAGATCCTATGACGTCACATCATGGCCGACACCGTTTTCAGAGTACGAAATTAAAAAAAAATTTCAATAAAAATATGTACCCATCAAACACTTTTAATACACCGTAATCGAAAAATATTGATCTTTTCAATAAATAGTACAGAAAATAATATTTTTTTTGCACTAAATTTGATATGAGTCAAGTAGCCTATTGTGGAACCATAGTTCAAATTTAAGATAAAGTTGGGTTAGGTTAAGGTACCTACCCAATTTGGTATTTCAACTCAACAAAGACAAATCAAATTATTAAATGCTGCTACTTACTTGGAGAGATGTAAATTTAGATTATAAGATAATAATTGATGTACTGTTGTACAGCGTAATATAATTGCCATACGATAAATAAATAAATCTACGAACAAATAAAACATGGAAGCCTCACGCCATACTAAATCACGTTTCAAAAACGGTCCTGAATTTTAGTTGGCAAATGTCACACCCACTTCAACGCATAACGGTATTGAATTTCCACGTCAACCTATAAAACCATAAACCGCCATTTAAAAATAGTTGTGATTGGTCCATCAAAGTTTTGATTGGGCATATTCTATAAACATTTGTCACAGATGTTGCGCCGAAATATGCGCGGTGTTAAGAAAAGCGCTATGTCCTGCCCATCTTGGCACAATTTAACAATTGTGTTTGGGGGCATTTTTGAGCTGGCGTATATATAACATGGACGTCTAACGCCAGCTCAAAAATGCCCCCAAACACAATTGTTAAATTGTGTTGATGGTCGCAGAAATAAATTAAATGAAAAAGTAGCAAATTACCAATTTGCAAGCCACCACAAGAAGGTGGTAGTAAAGCGTCGGCGGTGGCGATTAGAACAGCGACGGCGAGCAGTGAGCGAGCGAGCGGCGACATGGTGGCGATGCGGCGTCGGCGTGAATGGCGTACCGGCGCCGCCGACTCCGTATTATAGGCCCGCTGTGTAATGGGACATAAGCGTGTGACAGCCGTGTCCGTAATTTGTAAGACTAGTCGTAATTGATTTTTAATATAATTTGATTAGAAGTATGTTGGTTAAGTTAGTTAGAGTAAAAAATATTTTTCGGATAGCGATAGGTACAATTACACAACTCGACCAGGTGGCTTGTCATGGTCCCGTTTTATCCATTTATCGTACAGTCAAGTGCAAAAATAGGTATCGAAAGAATCCGCTCATAAATATGTTACGACGTTCTTATAACACAGAATTAGAGTGCACTGGGACATATTTTTGAACATTTTTGTGTACACCTTATTTTGTCTTTGACTGTACTAAGCAAAACTTTTGAACTTGTATATTACTAAACTTGTTAGAACGTGACGGCAAAGACGACAATCGATTAGACGTTATACCTTCATAAGGCTACATGTATACTCGGCGATGGAATTATAATAAATAAAAAATAAATTTCTTAGGACATCTTACAAATCGACCTAGTCCCACGGTAAGCTCAATTAAGGCTTGTGATGTGGGTACCAAGTGACGATATAATTATATTATTATAATACACAGATACATAATTATAGATACTTACTAAATACATAGACAGCTATGACACAGGAACAAATATTTATGATAAATAAAATACACAATTAATGCCCTCGCCGGGATTCGAATTCGGAACCTCCAGCTTCGTAGGCAGGGTCCAACTAGGGGACCAACTAGGCTACGGAGGCTGACAACAACAATTATATATTATTATGAATACTATGGTGACTCGCAGATGTTGTTCTCTAATTTCTCTTTTTTAAAACCTTCCCTGTACCTATCTACTCTGTTTTACGGTAATATATTTTTTTGATGACAATGAATGCGATTTTATTATTTGTGTTACACCTTGTATAAATTTATCTTATTTAACGCTCCGCATCGTAAAAAAAGATAAATCTCTTGTGTGCTCTTATTTTTTCAGTCTTCCTGCATACTTCCGAAACTTGGATATTGAAAGCCTGTATGCTTAGCACATGATTGGCGCGACAGTATCTCGTGGCGAGATAATCTATCCGTCCTTCTTTTGTTAATATAGCTAGTGAAGGACGGGAGATCTATCTCGCGGCGACATACTGTCGTACCAATCATGTGCTAGGACACTAAGAAGGATATTACGCATAAATTTTATGCGTTCGAAATATGGTGTTGGATTTTCGACTGAACGCCGCACAAACGTGTCTAACATAGAGTAGTTTAATATCAACACAGTGATATTCACATCTTAATTTTTTCGGTCGCTCAGTCAGACTTCGTACGGATGTGATTGAAAGACGAATGATTACTGCAGTGTTATTCACCAAGGTAACCGCCTTGCTGTCAGCGCTGTGTCAGCGCTGCGGCAGCGTCGAGCCTAAAAATGGTATTCACTAATGTACTTTAAACGACACTAGTGCTCGGCGACGAATGCGGCGTGAGTTGGAACTACACTGCGTCGAGAGTTTGACGTTTAAATGTACGAACTTCGTATTCTCTAACTAAAAACAGCGACGAACTTGCCCACAACCTCGTTCACAGCCTCGATTCCTAATGTCAAATAAAACAGCTAGGATTTTAGACATGGCTGTGTCGACGTCGAGCTCGTTGACGAACGCAGCGTCGAATGTGTCAATAAGAGAATAGCATAGCTGGGAGTGTTGATGGATAAAATAGTAGATGATGTGCACCCAGGAAATGGAAGGATGTGGTCCAAGATGTTACTCAAACTTCGCTCCAGACCAACAATGGAGTCCAAACAGCCTGGATAACAGTGACAGGAAGAATATATAATAGAGTAGTCACGTCCCTCAGACATAAGGCTACGACTAAATGGAAAAAAAAAATGTATCATTTGTCAGTCGTAAAAGCAAAACATGTCCACTCGGTGGTTAAAAGTTAACATCTTGTATCAATATTTTCTTCGGTTACCGCGAGGATTACACATGAAATAAAACTATGAAAACGGATAAACTCGCGTATATTAATCATTCGTGTGTCATCCACAGACCACGAACCCTGTAAAGTGTTCGAAACATCGGAACGAAGTTAAAATTAGTTAATATACGCGAGTTTATAGGTTTTCACAGTTTTATTTCATCTTGTATTAAATTTAACCAATGTTACGATTTTATTGCATAGCTGGTACAGACCGTGGACCCTAGTTGTACTGTTAATTGTTTTATCCCAAAACAAAGACCTACAGGTATTCTTTAACTTTACGTCCAACGAAAAATCAATAACCTAAATTTGACAATGACCCTAATATGATGAAGGAGCAACGCGTGGAACGGCAGGCAGTACTCGTAAGAATACATTTGTTAGCTTTGGTAGTCTAGTTGGCAGTGACCTTGCCTTGAAGGTTCCGGGTTCGAATCCCGGCAAGGGAATTATTTGTGTATTTATTTATCACAAATATTTGTTCCTTGGTCATGATTGAACTGTTTATGTATTTAAGTATATATATGCATCTGTCTATTAAATATAAGTATATGGTTACCTAGTATCCACGTCACAAGCCGTAATTGAGCTTACCGTGGGGACTAGGTTGATTTGTGTAAAATCTCAAAATATTTATTTATTTATTTACGATCCACGAAATAAAACTATAAACAATTGATTAACTCGCGTATATTAATTAACTGTAACTTAATTCCGACGTTTCGAACACTTTACAGGGTTCGGGCAACCCGACCGCAGGCCATGAGTTTATCCGTTTTTATAGTTTTATTTCATGAGTAATTCTCGCGGTAACCGAAGAAAATATTATTTCTCCACCTAAACTTTTTTCGTGGTTGTCGTAAGAGTCGGCCAAGCGATAAGTGGACAACCGTATTATCATAATGGACACACTACTTCGATCTCCAATTCACTTGCGCAGCGTGGCGATTATGGGCATTGCCTTCCAATGCGTCCATACGTATAGTTGTAAGAGAGGCCTGAGCCACTGGGCTGAAAAAGGCAAATGATGATGAAGTTGGTAATCATTATAAACGAAACAATTAAATTCATCCAGCGACATCGTAGCGGACATCATAAAAATAATTATTCTACTGAAAGTGCATTTAGACCAAACAAGCATTCGCTCATTCTATCCCCCACTCTACGAAATCAACGAATTTCGACGAATCATGTTCTGTGTAACGAACGAATTTCGTAGAGTGGGGGATAGAATGAGAATTCACTCGTTTGGTCTAAATGCACCTTGAGAGATATTATTTATACTAGTTCATTAGTCAACATATTGTAAATACCAGATTTGACCTCAGAGTATTAAAAATGTTAAAATTATCCTTTACAGACGGAAAATCGATTATATTCGCTAGTAACTAATTTCTAATAATCTACATGGAAAATTTTAATTTGCTGACAGTTGACAGCCATTACAAATTTTATTAATGTTAGGTCTCCGACTAACTCACTTATCTTTTAACGCGACTTTGCTTTACAAAATAAAATAATTAAATTTACTTGACCATGTTTTGCAATGTTTGATATATTTTCCTAATTAGACATAGGCCTTTAAACGGTTCACCCCTTTTTAGGGTTCCGTAGTAAACAAGGAACCCTTATAGTTTCGCCATGTTCGTCTGTCTGTCCGCAACATAGCTCAGTGGCCGTACCTATGTACTATAAATATATATACACTGAGCATGGCCCGACATGGCTGGTATTTTTTACTCAAAATAAATAACATATTAAGAGAAAAAAAATGACAGAATCATGCGAGTTTGGCCCCTTTTTTTAAAGTTGTTCCCCTAGTTTTTTTTTGTTAAGTGTTTTTATATGATTTCTACCATAAATGTGAGCTCTTTCGCTCCTAATAGGAGAAATAAATGTATATCGACGCTGGAAAGGAGAAATTGGATAAGCGACACAGTGCGTACTTTACAGGAGAAGCAAAAAACCGCCGAGATTTTCGAAAAAAAAACATTTAAATTAATCAGCAGGCCAAATCAAATAATTGAAGCATTATTTATGGACATAAATATGTTTTCTATGTAATGTTTTAATGATTTAACGTATTCAAGTGTTATTTAATGATTTACTGTCGCTTAAGCAAAATGGTCGGAAAAATTGATTCAGGTAAAATTATCTAACCAACACGTTGTGTAAGAAATAAAGAAAATAAAAAGGTCCACCCGAGACTTACATAACAAATGTATCCCGTTAAAATTATCTAACTGCCAAAGTGGCTTATTTTATATTCGGGTAAAAATATATAAATTGATAAAATAGCATAAATATATCATTAAGAAATATCCACATACTTAAAATGAGAAACTATTTTAGACTTCATAGTTAGTCATATTATTTACATGAGTAACATTCCGTGACTAGTAAATGAATTTACTTACACGTGAAAAAAGAAAAACACAGTTTTAGGAATTTTTATAACATTATTCCTAAAAGTAGGTAAATAGTAAAAAGGGACATGTGAAGGGAATGGTTCATAAATAAATGGAGGTAAAAATGGATAAACGCCAATAAGTAGTTCAGATATCATAGTCAAGTAATATTGTCTAACCGTCTTCAATTTTAAATTAAAATGAAGGTAAAAATGTCCCAACGACATGAGAACATATATCATACAGTCAGGTAGAAATAGCTAACCGACAAGTGAAGTTTAGTTGATACACAGCAAAAATATCCAAGTAAAATTTAACTTTTTTTTTTAATATATTTATTTTCAAAACTACAATTTATGTACATAGATTAAATCTAACTAATCTACTTAACCTAACCTATATCTAAATTACTATACAAGTCCCACCAATTATCATCTGAGGTGGGATGTCAGCAAGGTGACCCCCTTGGGCCAGCAATTTTCAGTTTAGCCATAAATCACATAATACAAAAAATTCAATCTAAATTTAATGTCTGGTATCTAGACGATGGGACCCTAGGAGGTGACATGGATACCGTACTGTCCGATTTGTCTCTTATCAAAACTAATTTTGAAAATATTGGTTTAGAACTAAATTATAGTAAATGCGAACTCTTTATTCAAAAGACTTCCTATAGTTTGACTGTTTTAAAATCCAAATTTGATTGTCTGACTCCTGGTATAAAAATAGTAGACAAATATTCACTTTGCCTCCTGGGTTCTCCTATTTTTGAAGAATCCTTTCCCGATTATATTTCTAACTCGATTTCTAAATTCCAAAATCACGCAAATCGTCTACTCGAAATTAGCCCTCATTATGCTCTTGCGATTCTTAAGTTTTGTCTTTTTGTCCCTAAATTGACATACGTGCTCCGTTGCTGTCCGTTCTGGAAAAATATTAATTTATTAACACCTTTAGACGACTTAATCAAAATTACCATAGAAAAAATTCTAAATATTCAGCTAACGGAGCGTTCCTGGTCCCAAGCATCCCTCCCTATTCGGTATGGGGGTTTAGGGATACGAAAAATTTCATGTGTGGCTTCTCCTGCATTTTTGGCATCCGTCCACAGCACGTCTGATCTCACAGGAAAGATCCTAAGGGCTCTGCCTATTAACTGTGAGACTGCGGGTTTGGAGGACGCCAAAAATGCATTCAAAATTGCTTGCCCTTCTAAAAATTTTCCTGACAACCTAAAATCGCAAAGGAGCTGGGACAATGGGTATTGTGATCTAACATACAATTCTCTTCTAAACAGCTCTGCAGGTCCGGATCGTGCGAGACTTTTGGCGGTCGGAACCCGGGAAGCTGGTTACTGGCTGCATGCCCATCCTTCAGCTAGTACTGGTACTTTCCTGGATCCGGCCTCTCTTAGGCTCGCAACCGGCCTGAGACTCGGGGCCGCGGTATGTACCCCTCACTTATGCTGTTGTGGCACAGACGTGGACCGACTGGGACACCACGGACTAAGTAGTCAAAAAAGCGCAGGCCGTATTTCCAGACATGCGACGCTTAACGACATAATCCGCAGGTCTCTTGCCACGATCAACGTACCTGCTCTTCTTGAGCCTACTGGTATTATTAGGGATGATGGTAAGAGACCTGATGGTGTGTCTTTGGTTCCTTGGAGCTTGGGACGGATGTTGGTATGGGATGCTACTTGCGTAGATACCCTGGCACCGTCCCATCTTCAACGAACTACGTTTAAGGCAGCCGCTGCGGCTGAAAATGCCGAATTTTTAAAACGTAATAAATATAAGAGCCTCGGCAAAGAGTACGATTTTGTACCGTTTGGCGTAGAAACTTTAGGTTCTTGGGGCCCCAGCGCACGCAAATTGTTTGCTGAGATCGCGAAACGTCTGGTTGATGTAACTAAAGACCGAAGAGCTGGCGACTTCCTCGCACAACGCATCAGTATTGCGATACAGCGAGGAAATGCCGCCAGCATCCTCGGTACAATGCCACAAGGGCCAATCTTAAATTTAACTTGTCATTACGAATAGGTAAAATAATCCAAGATTAATTATGTTGAATAATATGTTATCTAATTTCCAATTTCCTAAAAGTTGTCAAAAACCAAGTCGTTTAGTAATAAAAAATGGTCGAAAGTTCTCTAAATCACCAGTGGGATAAGCGACACAAATGTTGTCAGATGGATACGAAACCTAGCTCATTCGACGCAGAAAAATTCGCCGATTCTAACGGTGTATAAAGCTCAATATCTTCAAAAGTGTCGCTTATCCAATTTCTCCTTTCCAGCGTCGATATACATTTTTGACAAAAATGTATATACATTTATTGAACTTTCCATTCTGTTACCGCCATACAAAACGGTAACGGAATGGAAGAAACTTTGAGCCAAAGAATTTATTTCTCCTATCAGGATCGAAAGAACTCGCGATTCTGAGTGGAAATCATAGAAATATCCAAATCCGAAAAAAAGTGGGGGAAAGGATTAGTTAAATAAGGATGTAAAATATGCTTCAGAACATGCAATGTAGTAAAAGAATATTGTTGAAAATAATGTTTTTTTTTTATATATATGTCCAGTTACAATCAATTTGTAACCTTTTTAGGTATAGAATATAAATATACAACAAGAGAAGGCGTCTGGCAACAAACACGTTCCATATATCTCACGTGTTTTCTATTTTCGAACAAACTTATAAATATATTAGATATTAGGTATATACCTAATTAACTGACTTCCGAGGCGGGCTTTCAACCCACGTAAGTATGTCCGCTTTCGTGGCTTATATCTACGACCTATGACCAAAATATACCTAATTTCTCTAGGAAACCAGTGTCTTAACAATGTTACTATATGTTTTTGACTGTACTAGCGAAAACTACTAGGTAATCATTATAATATAATTCAATCGAATTTCTTTGGTTCAGTGAACGCCTAAAATATGGATGTTTATTTATAACATTAAACAATACAATATACATACATACAAAAATAAAACGAACATGAACATTAATTTTGATCGAGGTAGGTCACCGACCTTGGCGTCAGCGAGTGCAAATATCAGCAAAGGCGGCATCGAAAATAAAATAAAAAATAAATAAATATCATGGGATAGTTTTACAAAAAGCACCCTAGTCCCAAGGTAAGCTCAATAAAATTAAAGCTTGTGTTTTTGGTACTAAACGACTTTAAACATAATAGGTACATCAAGATTCCTAGTAAATATACAAGGTGGAAATGAGTATAACAACAAACTTGAAATGTGTATTCCTGACCACATTTTGAGACTATAATATTAGATGAACTTGTCTGAGTTCGGCTTAGTCTCGGAAATGAAGAAATGTTTTTCAAAAAAACTATTATCATCATTACTCACTGAAAAATGCCTGCACGATCAAAATGTTTATACCGTAAGCATCCGTAAGTTTTCATCTTGACATACCCATTGATTAACGTTAGAGAACATGCGAAAAAGTTGACGAAAACACTTTAACTTGAAAATAGAATGCATGGGTAAAGTTTGTCGATATACCTACTCATGATCACCATGTATGATAAACAATCATAAACACACAAATAATCCCCTCGCTGGGATACGTAAGCATGGTCAATTGGTCACTACCACGGTGGTTGACGGAATAGCTAGTTTCTGCCGTCAACACCGACACGAGGATATTAGAACGAATAATTAGACAACTATAGCTAATAATATTCACTACAGTAATTACTCCTTTCAGCAAATTAAGCAATGAAAATCGATTAAAACTTAGTTGCATTAGCGTATTTTTCTAGTAATTACATTAAAGGCCACGCCACACTACATGGATGTTCAGCACGTGCGTGTGTGCGTAACGCGTGCGTTCTTGCTTAAGGCTGGGTCACATCTGATGCGTGTACGTGCGCGTGCACGAGCGCGTTGCGTAGCGTGCGCGTTGTATCGTATGTAAATGTCATATTAGATGGCACACCACTTGCGTGGCGTGCACGTGCGCGTGCGCGTATTTTGAGTCTTACTCGTATAGTTCGAGAAATATAAATGAAATGTTTCTTTTTACTATAATGTAGATAGAATGTTACCAATTTATATATCACGAGCTATACTTGGTTGGTTTTCTTTAATTTATAATCGAATAAAAAATGGAGAATGCTTCGTAGGAAATTGTCGTTAGATTATTTTATAAAGACCATAATTTAGAGCGATCTAAGTAATTGTACATAGAAAAAGGGGTTCGTTTATGAACGTGTTTATTATTGCTATTTTTATATACATACACTGAGTTTTATCTGATTTGGACAAATAATTACTTACTGCGACCATATATATTATAACATGGACGTCTAACGTCAGCTCGAAAATGCCCCCAAACTCAATTAGGCTACGTCCGCACAGACAGGTGGTTTGCTTAGCGCCTAGAGCCTAGCGAGTCGCATAGTGAGTAGCTTAGTAAAGCGAACGTTCTGGAATGTTCGCGAGCGTCCGCACTGCGCGCTTGGCGCCTAGCTAGTCGCTTGGCGTCTATCGATGCTAACAAACGTGTTGGTTTTTTTGTCGTGAGGCGCGAGGCGTTTTATAACAAAAAATGGATGACATATTAATTGCATCAGTTTTTAAAAGGGAACCTCTATGGAATCCTGCTCATGAACTCCATAAAAATGCTGTTGTGTTGAAGAAACTTTGGGAAGAGGTGGCAGTCGAAGTAGAAAAAGATGGTAAGTACTAAAAAGTGAATTATTTATTTGTGATGAAATATTTTTTTTTTACAATGAGAAGTCAATGCTGTGACTGTATATTATGGCGCTGAATTATGTTTTCCGGCAATGAGTTGTTCTGCCAGGTAAGCGATCCAATTCCGTTGAAATAATTCACCAATATGTCTCTTGTTTGTAATGCACTGTTTGAAAATCTGTATTGAGTCCTGGTGGATATTGGTGCACTAGTAATAGTAGAATCCATGTCCTGTTGAACCGTTGATCGATCTTCCGTCATAACAAAATTGTGGAGAATGCATACAGCCTTCGTAATTGAAATAGCAGTATTGACCTTGGTTTCAATAGCTTTCTGCAAAATCCCCCATTTTGCTGCCATTATACCGAAACAGCACTCTACACTTCTGCGAGCTCTAGAGAGTCGGTAGTTGTAAATCGTTTTTGTGTTCTCAATATTTCTTAATGGAAAAGGCCTCATTAAATAATTCATTAATGGATAACCACCATCTCCGACTAAGACAAATGGTATTTTAATATTTGTATTAGGAATTTCTTTCTCCGATGGAATATTGAGGCCATTAGTTTCTAACATGTGAAACAAAGATGAACTTCTAAAATTTCCAGCATCGCACTGACGCCCCTCTGCTCCAATATCTACTAAAATAATTTTACAGTCCGCATCAACTACAGCTTGTAGTAAAATAGAAAAATATTGCTTGTAATTGTAATACAAAGATCCGCTATTACATGGACACTGTACCCTTATATGTTTCCCATCAATTGCACCAATGCAATTGGGGAAATTCCACTTGTTATAGTACTTATCAGCAATTATATTTCGTCGCTTCATTCTTAGATATAATTATACAACAATGTAGTACTTTTATTCTACTGGCAACTTCGCACACTATTTGAAAGACACTGATTTGACCGGTTCTTGATAAACCCCACCAGTGGCGCCCTCCTTCTTACTCCGGAGCGCGCTCCAGTTAATATCGTCATTCTTTTATTGTGCGCGGCAACGAACGCACTCGTTCTTCAAACCCCCGGCTTAGACAAAGCCTTCTTGCATGTGGTACGTGATGTAAAGAGGGATGAAACTCTTTTCGGCGAAAAACTCTCCGAAAAAATAAAGGCATCCAAGACCATCGAGAGACAAGGTCTCCAGATCAAAAAATCTCCAGCACCTCAAAAGGCCACTGTGAGTGGATCTAATCAGCCCCAGCCGTCGACCTCTCGACCGCGCTTCCAGGGAAACTGGGCGAGCGCCTCTCGCTATCAGTTTTCGAGAAGGGGGGGGCGCGGGACGACGTACAAGTACAACAACAACAGCGGGACGACGCCCCGCAAGCCAGCGTCCACGACCACGTGGACCGCCAACAAAACTCAGCCGGCGGCCGGCGGCAGACCACGTGCTGCAACTCATCAATAAATGAGGTACACATTGTTCATGCCGGCAGATTACAAGCATTCTATGAATGTTGGACATTAATTACGAAAAATACTGTAGTATTGAAATGGATTCGAGAAGGTTTTCCGATCCCTTTACGTAATAATAATGTTAAACAATGTATTGTACCTACAAATTCATTTTCACAACATGAATTAGAAGATATGAAACTGGCTGTAAAAAATTTACTAGCATTGGGCGCGATAGATAAATGTGAACCTGTACCAGATCAATATTTATCGAAAATATTTTTGGCCCCGAAATCCAACGGTGGTAAGAGATTTATTCTAAATCTTAAACCATTCAATAAATTTGTTATAAAAACACATTTTAAGATGGAAGATTACCGGACAGCCATAAAGTTAATTCCGAAAGACGGATTCATGGCTACAATCGACCTAAAGGAATCTTACTTGCTTGTACCAATTAAACCTTCATACCGAAAATACCTAAGGTTTATTTTTAATGATGGTGATTCAACTGAAGGTATTTTATACGAGTTCAATGCTTTGCCTTATGGTTTATCTATCGCGCCTAGAACTTTCACAAAAATCATAAAGGAAGCCGTATCCCATCTACGTCATAAGGGATTTTTAAATGTCGTTTATTTAGACGACATTTTGTGCATAGGACATAATTACGATGAATGCCTTCGTAATGTTACTGAAACCATGCGCCTACTTGAATGCCTAGGCTTCATAATTAATTATGACAAAAGTTAAATTGAACCACAACAATGTTGTAGGTTTTTAGGGTTTATTTTTAACTCCACGGCAATGACATTATCTATTCCAAGGGAAAAACGCAACACTATAGCAAACTTAACAAACAAATTTAAATTGTTAAAAAATTGCAAAATACGTGACTTAGCTCAATTTCTCGGAACTTTGACTGCCGCTTGCCCAGCCATACAGTACGGCTGGATGTACACCAAGCGATTAGAACGACTAAAGTTCTTGGCATTACAAGAACATTTGTCATATAACGCTAGCATGACTTTGAATCCTGAAATTGTATGTGACTTAGATTGGTGGCTCAACACTATCGAAACTACATGTAAACCAATCGGAGAATTAAGTTTCGATCTTGAAATATTTACTGACGCTAGCCGTACTGGGGCATTTTGCGAAAATCAACGTGTACACGGAGGATGGAAAGTAGAGGAAACAATATTCCATATTAACTATTTAGAATTGCTCGCAGTCTTTTTAGGCTTAAAATGCTTTGCTCGAGATAAACGAGAGTGTGCTATTTTGTTGCGTATAGATAGATAATACGACAGCCGTAAGTTATATCAATAGAATGGGTGGAATACAATTCCCCCATTTAAACGATATCACTAGGAACATATGGCAGTGGTGTGAGAAGCGTAACATCTGGCTTTTTGCCTCATATATTAGTACAAAAGAGAACAAAGAAGCAGACGAAGAGTCCAGAAGAATAAACCCCGACATCAAATGGCAAATATCGAATAGAGGGTTTCAAAAAATCTCTCTCAAATTTGGTGAACCCGATATTGATCTCTTCGCTTCTCGCACCAATGCTAAATGTTTAAATTATGTTTCATGGAAACAAGATCCCGATGCTTTAACGGTAGATGCCTTTACGCTATGTTGGTCTTCCTGGTTTTTTTACGCATTTCCACCTTTTCCTCTGATTCTGAGGTGTTTACGTAAAATAATCACCGATAAAGCAGAGGGTATATTTATATTTCCTTACTGGCCGTCGCAGCCATGGTTTCCGCTATTAAGTCGTCTAGTAAACTCGGAAATTATCTTTCTTGATCCCGATAATGATGTTCAATATCTTTATTATAGGGGTCAACAGGCGTTTACCCTGGCTGCGGCGACGCTCTCCGGCTCGCGTTTATCAGACGCGGGACTCCACCACTCGCCCTAAATCTTATGCTGGCATCACTAGCAAAAACCACTCTGTCACAATATAATGTGACATATAAGTTATGGTGGAAGTTTTGTACAGATAGCACTCTTAACCCCCTGAACGGCTCGGTCTCTGACGTTTTATCATTTCTATCAGAGAGATTCCGTATGGGAGATTCATACGGTTCGTTAAATTCGCATAGGTCTGCACTTTCCTTGCTTTTAGGTAGTAGTATTTGTGTCAATGACCAAACCAAGAGGCTTCTAAGAGGCGCATTTAAGTCAAGACCTACCGCCCCTAAGTATTGTGAAACCTGGGACCCTCAAATTGTACTAGATTACATATCTGAGTGGTACCCTAACACTAATCTCTCATTAGAGAGAATCACCAAGAAAGCGGTGGTCTTATTAGCGCTATGCACAGCCCACAGAGTGCAGACTTTCTCACTCATTAAACTTAATAATATAAAAATCGGCCCCAGTGGAGTTAAGATTGCTATCTCAGATATTATCAAAACATCTGCGGCTGGTAGAGAACAGCCTATTCTAGTTTTACCTTACTTTAATGAAAACCGCAACGTCTGCCCGGCTACAGTCATCCAAGATTACATCGAGAAAACTAGAGATATCAGAAATAATTTACAAAGTCTTTTGTTAACTATCAAACGGCCACACAAACCTGCCTCTTCACAATCCATCAGTCGTTGGATCAAGCAAGTTTTAAGAGAGGCAGGAGTAGACGTGTCAGTGTTCGGCGCGCACAGCACGCGTCACGCGGCCACGTCGGCTGCACATGCCTCCGGCGTTTCAATCGACTCCATCCGTAAGACAGCCGGGTGGACTAGCAGGTCACAGACATTTGTTAAATTTTATCGTCGTCATCTCACGGACGACGGGATCTTTGCAAGATCAGTCTGTTTGCCTAACAGTGATTAATTTCATTTTTGTTGATTAATTATTAAGGATGATAAAATAATAAATGAATCTCATTAATTACATATGTCATTTATTTATGAAATACATAGTATTGTGGACATTTTATCTACAATAATAACAAAACTTTCAACTCTAAACATCTACATTGTTGTATAATTATATCTAAGAATGAAGCGACGAAATATAATTGAAGATCAAACGAGCTTCGCAAGCGAAGTTCGATCGATATTATATGAGTACGCTTCATTCGAAGATATAAGTTCCCACCCACCCTACCCCAGTATGAAAGTTTTGTATCTCTAAAAAGAATGACGATATTAACTGGAGCGCGCTCCGGAGTAAGAAGGAGGGCGCCACTGGTGGGGTTTATCAAGAACCGGTCAAATCAGTGTCTTTCAAATAGTGTGCGAAGTTGCCAGTAGAATAAAAGTACTACATTGTTGTATAATTATATCTTCGAATGAAGCGTACTCATATAATATCGATCGAACTTCGCTTGCGAAGCTCGTTTGATCTTCAATTTCGTACCATTTGTCCGTCGTTGGAATTGGCATGTATTGGTCTTTCAGTGTAGTCCACAAAATGTTGCATGTCTCACTTACGACCTCGGAAACTGTAGTGCGACCTAAGCGGAAATGCAAAGCAAGAGACCTATAGGATTCTCCAGTAGCCAAATATCTGAAAAAAAAGAGTACTTAATACTTGAACAATACAATAATTACTGGTTTTTGTTTCAGTCAAAACTATCAAAGCAAGATGGAAAAATCTGAGAGCTTATTTTTTTAAAGAGTGTGGTAAGATTGATAAGCCAAAAAGTGGAGATAGCGCTGATAAAATATGTAAAAGTACGTGGCAGTATTATGATCAATTATTGTTTTTAAAGAGCAAGAAGACTCAGAGCGAGAGCTCTGCGAGAGATTCAAACTTAAGTACAGATAATGATGAAAATTATTCTATAGTGACTGACACAACATTAGATGAGCTGCAGAATCCAGGTTCTGTGCAGAATTCTACTTCAGAAACAATTACAAGTGATACTCAAGAAACTCAGAGGTATAGTCAAACATCACAAAGGAAGAAAATTCGTTTGAACGGAACCGAAAACAATGATCAACTTTTAGAAATAGAAAAGAAGAAGCTTGAGATTCTTCAGAGGGAAAGTATCAAAGAAAAAAGCGATGATTTACTGTTTTTTGAGAGTCTTTTGCCTTATATGGAAAATATTCCATTAAGGCGTAAACTAAGATTAAGATCGAAGATTCAAGATTTAATTTTGACTGAAATTGAAGCTGTAGGAGATAATATTCAACAGTCTGTTCCAGTGATGCATATTCCTGATCCAAATATAAATCCTCAACAATCAGTGGAATATGAATTGCACGTCCAGAATTCATCTGAAGAAAATTTAATTCATCATATGCAAATGGAGAACAATTCTGCTTTGATTAGTTTCATAAAAAATTACAAATAAGTCATACAATTTTTTTTTTCCTTATGTCTTAAATAATTGTGTTTCTTAAGTTTTCTTAATAAATAAAAATCATATTTATTTTGAGTTTCACTTACCTCAAAGTAACAACTAGTCGTTCTTCAGCTGATATGCTTTTTCGAAGATGAGTATCCAAATGAGTTAATTTTCCTTTAACTTTACTGAGAAGTAGATCAAATGTTTCTCTGGTCATACGCAAATATTCGTAAAATTTTTCATCAAAATTACGCAATTGTTTATACAGAACATGAAACTCCCCATCACTTGACCGTGACTTATTTATGCCATGAACCCAACATGATGGATAAGGCCGTGTTATGGTATATTTTAAAGATGTATTTTCTGTAAGTAGCAGTTTTAGAGCTATTTTTGAAAGCGACATCTCGTCAAAGTGCCGACAAGCAAATGATCAAGGCACCTAGCGATCCACCACGCAAACCACCTACAGTGCGGTCACCGTGGTATCCTAGCAAGTAGCCAGAATACAAGCCAGTAGGCTCTAGGCGCTAAGCAAACCACCTGTCTGTGCAGACGTAGCCTTATTCAATTGTGCCAAGATGGGCAGAGCATAGCGCTTTTCTTAACACCGCGCATATTTCGGCGCAACATCTTTGACAAATGTTTATAGAATATAGCCAATCAAAACTTTGATGGACCAATCACAACTATTTTCAAATGGCGGTTTAAGTTTTTATAGGTTGACATGGAAATTCAATACCGTGATGCATTGAAGAGGGGGTGACACTTGTCAACTAAAATTCAGGACCGTTTTTGAAAGGAAATTTAGTATGCCGTGCGGCTTCCATGTTTAATTTGTTCGTAGACTACTTATGATAAAATAAGGTTAGTCTTCTCTATAAAATAAACATTTATTTATAACCAATACCTACATCTATGAAACACGCTAACAACTGTAACTAACGTGAGACTGTTTCGATCCATTTAGAGGATCCTCATCATGGAGTACCCGTGACCCGTTTGATAAATATTTAAATACGCTAACAACTACTAGGGACAATATTAGGCCGCGAAAGCACCATTTCTCAACACCTGTTGCTGCCACATTCAGATCGTCAATGGTGCATCTATCTAAAAAGGTGTATTCAGATCAAACGAGCATTCGCTGTTCTATCTCCCTACGAATCAACGAATCACGTTTTGTGTAACGATCGAATTTCATAGAGTAGGGGGTTAGAATAGCGAATGCTCTGATTGCACCTTTACCTGTAGGCATAGCCACAGTAGGCATAGCCACAATGACGTTCTGTAATCGTATACAATAAGCGATACGTAATAAATATATGAGAATGACATATGCGAACGAAAAGTTACGTGACCATTTCCATGCATTATACTACGTTACTGTAGCGCTTCGGGGATGTTTGCGGAAGCCAGGGTGGACGGCTTTAGTGCTATAGTTCGCAACCGCACCGCCTCCCTTATGCGCCGCGTGCGTGACAGTTCCAATAGCATAGTGCAGCTCGTTTGGGAGAATCCTGCTTGCGCTTTATGGAGGCACTGGAACGACGTGCACATGGGTTCCAGGGGCATTGTATATAATTTATTATAGTTTGTATGAGTTTAAATTTTTATTATTATTTTGTGATGTTTGTTTATATTTTTAATTTAAATTTGGGTATTTTTTTGTGATTTTAAATTATGATTTTTATTTATAATATTGAGTTAATTTTAATGTTATTAATTTTAATTTATAATTTATTTATTTTTTACTCTTAATGTGCTATGGATAATGTCTGAAATAAATGATTTGATTTGATTTGATTTGATTATTATGATCACGTTACATCGCTTATCGTATATTATTGCAGAATGGCATCTTGGCTATCCTGCTAACGTTTTTACGTTCGATATTTTTTATACACCGTGTTTTTATTGATTTCCGTTAAAGTGGACAGGTTACTTGGGACATTAATAGAAGTTGTCTGGTATATCGGTTTTGTTCATTTCGTAAAAAAAAAAAATTTTTTTCGTTTTCATACATTATAATTGAAATGGCAAGTGTGCTCTCAAACTTGCCATTTCAATTATAATGTATGAAAACGAAACAATTTTTTTTTAACCTTAAGAATAAGATCTCAGCTGACTGACGGCACATGTCAAAAGAAACATTAGGATGTAATAAAGGTTGCAATACACATGTTCAATCAATAAACTTATTTTTTTAATAACTTAATAACAGTAAGAGTTAAGATACTAGTTTCTTAAAGAAATTGATTATTTTTGACCTAAATAAGCTTCCTTTAATTTAACGGAAATCAATAAAAACACGGTGTACAGTTAGTAAAAGACGGGAAATCTATGTCGCAGCGACATACTGTCGCAACAATCATGTGCTAAGCGTACTGCTTTGACCAGTACCTACGGAAGACACAAGCAGGCGAATCAGTCATGGCATGCAATAACAGGGTGAATATCTGAGCGTTTCAACCGCCTTATTTTGGTGGCATCATTTTTGTCGAAGTTTCTAAACGTTTCAATGTTATATTTTGTCATTTGTATAAGGTACCGTGCCTCCTTCAAATGACAAAATAGCACATTGTAACGAATAGAAACTTTGGCAAAAATTATGCCACCAAAATTAGGCGGTTTAAACGCTCAGATATTCACCCAACAACGTCTCCAGCGCCGCTCCACACATCAGGTCGACGTTGAGCACCGACTCCGACCCCAGCATCTACATAGATTGCGACGATCGCTGCTTCGGCGGCGGAATGGCAACTGTAGTCCAATATTTTAACTAATTAGTGAAGCAATAACTTCAGTAATAAAACTTGCTCTGTGATTTCATAGTTTTCATTATTTATTAGCCTACCGCAAACACCAAAAGTTCGCAAATGGAGATTTGTCTTCTGTCACCTCAACGAAGGCGTCGTTAGAGAGACAAAGACAAATCCCGAAATTTTACGATTTTTGCACCATTTTTCAACATCTGTTGCTGCCTCATGTAGATCGTTTCAATGTTTGATCAATGGTGCATCTTCACTGCACACGTTTTTGCGTTCGGTATTTTTCAAATTTTATCGACATCCATGAGTAGGCTTAGCATAAATGATGTGCGACAATATGTCGCCGCGAGATAACTATCTCTCGCTCTTTTATTAATACAGTTAGTAAAAGACGGGAAATCTATGTCGCAGCGACATACTGTCGCAACAATCATGTGCTAAGCCTACAAGCCTACTCATGGATGTCGATAAAATATAAAAAATACCGAAGCGTACTGCCTTAACCAGTGCGGAAGACACAAGCAGCCGAATCAGCCATGGCAAGATTGAAAGAGAGGGAAAACTACGCTACGCAACTGAGGGTTAGATTGGCAACTTCGCTAAGCACCCTGGTTGGACAACATTAAGAAGTGGACTAACATAAATAAAGCACCCTCGTTGGCCAGGGTGCTTAGACAAGTAGACAATCGCTAACGCTTATCGTCAATCGTAAACGAAAGGCAGCTAACTCTCTTTGTCGCACTAATATGAAAAAGTGACAGAGGGAAAACTACGATACGCTACTAAACGTTAGCGATTGGCAACTATTGGCTAAGCATCCAGAATGGCTAGAAGCAGGATCGAAATGGTGAAGGTGGTAGCTGATGTCCGTTAGGATATGGCAATTCAAGAAGAATATACCTACTGTATAGAGTCTCCAAGCAAAGGTAGACATTTATTGGCAGAATGACTTTAATATTTTCTCATCACACTTGCTGTCTAAACGCACTATTGCTTGTATGCGTAGCGGGAGTAATACAAAAGTGAGATTCCCTAGGGAGTAATAGAAATGA
Organism: Thaumatotibia leucotreta; assembly: GCA_025490895.1. Classification (NCBI taxonomy): domain Eukaryota; kingdom Metazoa; phylum Arthropoda; class Insecta; order Lepidoptera; family Tortricidae; genus Thaumatotibia; species Thaumatotibia leucotreta. The sequence goes on from JALPQI010016672.1 coordinate 23,053, forward strand.
CTGTACGTCATAGAATTATATTTTGTCTTAAAACTTATTTTTTGGTCCGCAAGTGTGATGAAAAACATTGTATGCATCAAGGGAGGTAAGTACGGAATCACTAACGAGAGTGTTAGCTTTTAATGACTCGAGTTAGTATTCCGTTTACCGACCTAATAATATCTTGCGTCTGCAAAGTAACATTCCATACTTACAAGATAAGAGATTGTTGGTTATACGAAATGTCTTCTAACTTGTCTGTACACATACATACACGGTGCTTCCTCAAACACTAACATTGGCGATATACTGGCGAAGCTCTAACCAGGGGTTAATTTAGGATATATCAAGTACATTTAGAAACCTTATACTTAAAATTAGAGCAACAGAATTGTCCATACGAAATAATTTGACGTGCAATGTGGAGCAAAAAACTCAAGTTAAACGCTCGTTGACAGCTAATTTCAGAAGCAGATGACATAACTCAATCAATATTAACAAATGTTCGTACCTACATTACTGCTCCGAAATTCTTTAAAAAAATTCTATGGGGTCATAATTAAGCGTATCTTAAACAAAACGAATCCATGATTACACTAATGAATCCCATGCCACGGTATATACCTACTAAAAGTTGTTCCGTATGAATTATATATACGGTGTGTGCGAAGTAGTTAGTGACTCAGGAAATACCCTGTATAACTAAGGTTTCGAGTACATATAACGCCACCTCGTAACCGGAATAATTGGACAACAGTAACTAATAACTAATAACATTTACAGCAGTAATTAATGATTTCAGTAAATAGAGCGATGAAATGTGATTAAAGCTTGTTAGTTGCAGTGATACATTCTTCTAATTAGGAAATTAACCCTTAACCTACCTCCCAAATCACAGTTTCTTTTAAGCTATCTAATGTACCTATATTAGATTTGTATACACATAATAGGATTAAGTATTATAATAGCAAATCGCCCAGCAGCCCTGGTCTCTTTGACAAAAAACGGTTTTGGCCCCATTTTCAGACCGTTTTTCGATCATTTCAGTGAATCCCAAATATTGCGATTTAACATAATTGTTTATTTTTTATGGGGTTATTTATAGTCAAAGATCTATCAGCAAGCTCTCGATCGCCCATGGTTTGAAGGAGGTGTTTTTAACAAAAGAGTGCTATGTTACAGCAAAGCCTTCGAAGTAATTTCTCAGCATGCTTTACCGTACTAAACCCTATTCTTTGTTCTTTATGATTAAGTCAAGAAATAAGAAAGTCAAACAAGAAATAAGTATTTTTCATTGATTTCAAATCTTGCGTTATTTTTGGGACACCTTTTACGTCTGTTTATTATTAAATTCGGTATTTGATTTTATAATACCTTTTTGAGACCCTAGAGTACCGAGTTTGTACTACTGTTTTCTTGGTAAATATTATGTCATTTGTTGTGTCAACAGTACCTTCCAATTCCCTTCTAATTCCGGTTTGATAATAACATTTGACGCCTTTGACATATATCGTTAAAAACGTTAGTAGATAATATCTACTAACGTTTTTATAGTTGTTTACATTTTTTTGGATTCTAGTGACGAATTATATAATGCAAGCAAGCTATACACTGTTTTGTTAGGTATTTCATCATCAGCCTATGATAGTCCACTGCTGGACGTAGGCCTCTCCTATTAACTATGCGTATAAACGCATTAGGAGGTAAATGCCCATAAATGCCACGCTGGGCAAGCGGATTGGCGATCGGAGTAATGTGTCCACTATGACGCTGCTGCCCATCATCAATCTTTTAAATAATGGTCAGTGACACTTCAATCCCTTAGTCGACTCTTACAACACCCGCAGGAGGAGTTGGGGTGGTGACAAATGTATTCTTACCGTGTGGTGACACGGTCACGGAACGTTAGGTATTTAATTAATGAAAAATGCATTTAAAAACAAATTTAAATCACTGTATTTCCTTTTTATATTATGTACATATATTTGCTAAAACTTGTTTTCTACTTGTAGGTTTCAATAAAATGATACTGCTAGATTGTTTACCTTTTTTTTAATATCTAACCAAACAGAGTATAAAAACGTATCCTGCCCCCCTCATGATTACCTACCAAGTCGTAGGCACTCACGTCGTACGTCACTGAAGTAGCAGCAGTCTTAAATTGCATACTTTAGGAGATCAGTGGACTCATAGCAGTCTTAAAATTATTTTGGGACGTTGACACTAGCCTTAGACAAGCTTGAGCCGTTACTTTCGAAAAGCTCGGACAACTGAGGCAGCTGTGGCAACTTCAGGCAGTCGAGCCCACACGGCGTTCATACTAATAAATACAGATTATATTGCATTTTAGATGAAATAACACATATGTATAAAACAAACCCTTGACCTGAAACAAACAATGTATAAAATAATGTATCTAAACATAATCGCTACGATTTTAAGACAAAACTTAAATCGATATCGATCGTCTTTTGTTTTGCTATGGATTTTCCGGGCACTGCTAATAATCATCGAAAAATTACAACCTGCCTATGAATTATTATCGGATTCGATGTATTCAATTGTTCAGAACTCATGGGAAATTAATGTTAATCATATAAAATAATATGCCGTTAACACTGAATATGATTTAACGCGTGTTAGCCCAAATGTTTTGATTTACGTTTGTGTTTAAGAGAGACAAAAATAAGCAAAACCTAAAAAAAGCATGTCAGTAAACATGTACCCAATTATCTATGACAAATCCCGACTAAAATACGTGTTAAAACAAAATAGCATGAAGCATCGGCTGATTTTTCACGTATTCCTTAATTGGGCTATTGCGCAGTAAAACAGCTATATAACGGCGTCGGCGCCGCCGAGTTGCCATCTGCGCCGCCGCCGCCATGTCGCCTCTGGCTCGCTCACTGTTCGCGCTCGCCGCACTGCTCGCTGCTGCCAACGCCGGAGAACCCTGCGCAACTAAACGATTTGGTAAATATAATCAGCTATTATGTTTGTATCTCCTTGGGAATCACGGGCTTACAAATCCCGGTTTTTTGATAGGCTTGCGCGGGGATACAGATCCAACACGTAGAGGCCCTTTGGAGAAATTTGCTGTGTTGTACACCTGCTGCAACCCATTCACGGGCACATCAATAGATATCCGTAAACCGGTCCCAACAGGCGTATAGAGACTATTGAGAAGTAATGGAAAAGACTAATGGGCTATGGTGATGGAGGATGG
>JALPQI010016673.1:0-27240 GCA_025490895.1 Thaumatotibia leucotreta
CGGAATTTAGACTTTTATTAGATTATTTTAGACTTGGAACTACAGAACTACCTACTGATATATTATAAAAAATATAAAAGCGTGAAATTAGAACGATTCGGTAGTTGGGTAGGTTTTAACCTATAATATAAATAGGAGGTAGGTACCCATATTTCAAATAGCACCTACTTACCGAGGTACAGCCTTTTTATCACATTTTTGTTTAATGAAATAAATAGGTACATTAGCTACCCTAGTCTCTTTGGCATTCAATGTGCAAACAAAGTGTAGGATAGAAAGCAAAAAAATATGTAGGTGTAGGTACCTATACAATGTTTGCAAGCACGCTTTGCAATTCAATTCAAGTTGCGTTATCGGCTTTGCATAATATTCCTTATTATCTACGGTATTTACTAACCAGTTTTTTCAACTGTCTTGAAAAAGTACTAAACATTAGTTTGAGGATCGGTAGGTATCTATATCGATATATAAGTATCGATACTTGCTCAAATTATTCGTATTACCGAACCGTGATTAGAATGGGATTCGAAAGTACTGTTGACACAACAGTATATAAGTCAATCTAGGATATATTCATATTTACATTAATATATTCATAGTTTAAGTGCAGAGGCTTACAGACAATAGATTAATTAATCACTCTCTACATCCATAAATAACTCTTTTCTTGGTTTTTGTTGTGTCAACGGTACTTTCGAATCCCTTTCTGATTTCGGTTTGATAATATCTATGTACCAACCCGTTTGAGTCCTGCCTAACGCAAAACGCAAAGTGAAATAGCAAAACCTACCCGTACCTAACCTGGATATGTAGACTGGATGTTCAATATTTTTGGCAAATGACTTGAAGCAGTTGAAGCTTTTGACTGACATTACATTATTCATTTTGAGAGAAACTTACGGTACCTCGGGGTAAGTGTAAAATACTTTTCGCCTATTATCGGTCCAGTAATTTCGGAGCAAATTGACAACATTTCATATTTTTTAGTCCTAGTTTTTATTGTCTGTTTTGAAAGAACTCAATATTAAAAGATACACGGATATTTTTTATTTCAAAAAAATTGTTATTTTCGTGCGAAAATCCCTTTTTATTACTACTTCGAGCAGAAAGAGCGTAAGTTACAAACGTCAAAAATCAGCTACATGACGTCACAAGTGATGTTTCATACACGTAAGAAAACGACGAATAACGGTAACAAGTGTCAAATGTCAATGCCAAACACAAGTGACATTCCAAGTATTCCAACCACAAGATTTTTTTGGTTATAGTGGCAGCTCTGAATCAGCTACGTGACGTCACTTCCCCTTTAAACTATTTTTAAAGATTTTTAACAAAAATATTGCGAAAAAAAATTAAAAAATATATTTTTGTGATTTACTTGCGTATATCTCGAAATGGTTTTCGATTTAGGGACATCGAACATTTTGAAACGTTGTCAATTGACTGCAACAGACAGACAGACGTACACGCGAGTCCCATAGAGTTCAATTATTTTCCTTTGGAGGTACGGAACCCTAAAAATGGTGTAAAAGCTGTGTGGCGTAAAAAAATATTACTTTGTATAGTCGACGACGTCAAAGAGATCAATGCCGCTCTGGAAACAAAAATATTTTAAAGACAAACAGGACTTAATCGCATAAACTTCAGTTAAATATTATCCTAGTTGTATTAATTTTACGCGATTAAGTACAATATGAATAATAATAACAACTTTCACAGTTTGACAAAAATATGTTTACAGGATTTTAATGCCTTGACATTAAGGTCATGTACCTAAATATATTTTTGGCACCCAAACCGTAATAACTCTTTGACGTCGATTACTACTTAAAATGTAGGTATGTACCTACGTACTAGCGTATCGTAGCAGACAGTGCTACTAATTAAATACCTACATGGGTACCCATGCATAAGCAACTCATACAATCTTGAGCCCTATTTTATAAACAATAAGTACTTCGAGTACAAATGCACGAATCTTGACCTCTAGAGTCAGCAGTGAGATCATCACAGGGCACCTGTTAAGGAACGCCGACGAATGGCTACTAATGCGGACGGAATGTATGATAAGGAATTGATTAATCATTGGAGGAAATACGGCTTAATATAGCTCGGATGTCTTTATTGATATAATGATATTCATTCATGTTTGGCGTGAACCAAACCATACTTTGAAAGTATAATGACACCGAAGGGGCATTTTGTGCGTTTTTATTCTAGACGATTAAACTATGAAAGAGAGAAATGTAATCATCAAAACCATATCTTTTTAATAGGTATGTTAAACAAACCTGTAAATGCCTGAACTAAGGTCCTACCAAGAAATTAGAAATCCGCAAAATTCGAGGATTTTTCGCTGTCACTAATAACAGAGACATTTCCTTCAAAATTTGGAATTTGGAAGTTTTATAAAGTTACAATTTTGCTGTTTGCCTCTCTTTCTAGCCAATATGTGCGTGCGTTAGAGAAGCAATGAGCGAAAATGTACTTAACGTTTTATAAAACGCGACCCAGCTCGTTAAAAATTGTGGAACTAGTCGATAGGTCCAACCCAACATGTTACCACAGGAATACCCTAAACGCACGAGTTTTCTTCAACGCGAAATCCATTTCTACCTAGTCCTCGGAGCGAAAGTTTGCGTGTTACAGGACGATCAATCGAGTGTACTTTGATATATAGGTACTATAAATACACAGGGGAAGAAAGTATCGACTAGGTTTTAGACTCATAGGTCAACGGAGGTCACCAAGAGTTGCCATGGCAATATTTTATAGCCTTATCTGGATTATTTTTAACTACCTTTCCTTAAGGCCTACTATGTATACCTACTTTAAACATTGTAGATTTCGAGTATGTCAGTCGAATAATGCCATAATAGAAACGACAGAATCTCATGCCCGTAATTTATGATATTCGATGTTCAGTAGGCTTACTTAAGTAGGAGGTAAGCATGCCAAGTAAGATAAAAACACAAAATAGTATCATGAGATTCATGAGCTTAACTCTAAGCTAGACTACCTGTAAATAAGCAAAACTAGTTTGGATTTTTTCCCAGTTTTAGTTTATACTAAGGTTTTAAAAAATTGTTAGGTGTCCATAAGCATGTTTTAGTAGTTTTTTAACTTTATAATTTATGGCACTACTTGCCGAGATCCTTGCGAGGAAGTCGATGCGTGGTTGGTGTGATTTTTATACAATATATGAAAATCGCCGTTGTTTTTGACGTACGCACAATCCATTGTGTAAGTCACAAAGAAATATTAGATTTCTGAATTCTGTGATATTTATTATTTTAGTCAATAAACTGTCTATCAACGAAATACCGAATCCAAACAAACGATATCGGAAATGAAATCGCCAGTATTAGCGCCAGGAAAAATAAATACGATAAAGATAGATGACATCACATATTTTTTCAAGTTCACCGAGAAAAACCGAAGTCAGAAATAATGTGATGTGATAGATATAGCCCCTACTAACGAGCTTCAGCGATGATCTATTTTTGCAAGCCATTTGGGTTCCCGCGTTCTTGGATTTACGATTCATTTGTGTGTACGAGGTTAATATTATGTTAATTCAGACTATCCAGTGAAGTAAACATTCTTTGGTGTTTGCAATGCAAACTATGTAAGTAGGTAAATATACATACTACAGTGATTCTTTTAGTTCAGAAGTTCTCGAGATAAGTGCTTGTCTGCGCGTCAGGGTATTAGGTTTATGGCTCGCAATAGAAAGTAGGTACCTACCTAAAAGCCTTTAGCGAATATTTGAATTACCCCAACACACCTTTATAGACTTTTGGTGTGTGAATTTACAGTATTTTTAAATAAATGTTATAAATATAATACTGTGACTATTAACAAAATGATTAACTTAAGTCTTAAATGTATATGACAATTTATACAGGGTGCTCGCGAGGAAACCGAAAGATCTTAATGCTGAATTCCTGAGCATATTTAGAGTATTTAATGTTAAATAAAATTTCCTGGTTTCGGCTTGGTTTCAGAGATAATTAACCTTATTTCGAAAAAAGTTTTTCGACGTCGTCATAAAACTTCTTTTTGATTACAATGCTACCACAATGTGTTCTAATATTACCACACCTTTTGCCTGACAATCAAAAAATAAGAATAGACTTGACGAACAAACCTGTCCCTAAAAAAATCATTCAAAAAATTGTTGTTATGATAAAAAGTATTGGAAATGTTAAAAGTTTCCAAAAAGTCTAAAAAATAGTTTTTTTTGCGTAATTTGACATTAGGTCGCATAATATTTTTTGTTTATTTTGATGTCTAGAATGCATAGTTAAAATCTTTCGGTTTCCTCGCGAGCACCCTGTATAGTATATTGCACAATAAGTAAGACAAGTAAATATCTATATATGTAAGTACCTAGGTACTTGAGTTAGACTGTATAGAAAGAGGAAAATAAAATACTTAATCCCCATTTTTTATTTTCAATTTAGGTACATGAATTAAGGAGACCCAACAGTTTACCTACTAACAAATTAAGAAATTAAACATAGACCCAAAAACTCTTAAAGAAACCAGCAGGTAATTAAATTTGTCATGATTTGTGCTCCATGTTTATCTCAGTATTAAGTATTATTTCTTAACAATGAAGTATCAAACTACCATTTTGTGCTCGATTTATATATTAAACAAACTCTGATGATTTATTCAATGCAAATGACTCGAAAGTAAATAGTTCTTTAGGTACAAAGTAATAATAAGACATTGTGCAGTGACTAAATGTACCTAAGTAGGTACTGCAATAGTTTTTTTATATGGCCTTAATATTTACGATAAAGTACCTACTTTTAAACTGTCCATGACGATTATAGGCCACTAATCTGTGTTTACACTACGATTACCACTAAGCGTCGTATTAGTGTGCCACTGGTGGGAAAATAAACTTTTTACTCTGTTTTTTGGTACAAATTGAGAACTTCCCGTTTTATAATGAGGCCAAGGTAAGTTATGTACCTACTCGTCTAGGAGAAGAACGAGTAAGTGGCAATGTTTTTGTGCTTATTTATCAGTAAACATTGAATAGATTTGAAGGTCTACAAGTTGGTAGGTACTTGCGTGACGTTTATAAAGATAAAGATACGTAGTCTTTAGTTGTATTGATTGATTTAACGTGTAAGCCTGTAGGAATAATTTGTAGTAACGTTTACCGGTAGGTACCTAAGATGATGACATTTATTTATATTAAAGAAGTGCCAATATTATATTTGAAATTTGATAAAAACTTAACTACTTAAGGTACATGAAATAAAGCTATGGAAATGAATTAAGTACATCGCGCATATTAATTACATCCCGACGTTTCGGAACCTTTACAGCGTCTGTTTCCATGGCTTTATTCCGCAAATAAAACCATTGTCGCCGTAATCTAACACAATATTACCTACTTATTACCACTAAGGACATGTTTCACCATCCCCGAATAAATATAAATCTGTCAGATAAATGTTAGCGGTTCTTTTCTTTTCCATGCCTGGGAAAAAGGATAGCGATCTATTTTTTTGATCCGGGGTATGTGAAACAGGGCGTAAAACGCATATCAAATTTGTTATTTTTGTTAATAACATTCAAAATAGTTGTAATTAGCCTATTTACCAACGTAACCGGTACTTCTTCATCGACATGTTCTTGGCTCTCCGTGTCCGGCGGTCGCGCGCGGCAAAGCAACCGCCGGCAAAACGCACCGCAGCCGCACCGGCCGCCGCACACCATCGCACTGTTTATCCGAGACGAGTTACCGGTCCGCAAGACGCGGTCGAATCGCGGAGCGTCGCTGACATACTAAAATACCCGCTCAGAACAGCTGAGCCCGCAAAAACGCGATGACTAACAAATCGAACCATTCTAACCAACCATGTACCATATAGGTACGCGTTTGTTGTGGTCTCGCATATTAATCTTAAGCAACATTACGATACTATTTATTGAAGTAGGTAGATAAAATATTCGTAATCTTGTTTTTATCGTAAACTAAGCGCACCATGTCTGTGAGAATTAAAAACTCATGTTATGTGTAAGCGCGCCATCTCTCGAAGGCCGAGTACATTATTTTAACAATGTTTTGATTGTGACTGAACTGATTAAGTTTTTGTTAACGCGAAGTTAATGGATAAATGTTAAGGAAGTACCTACCTTTATTGATTCAAGTGGATTAGATTGTTGAAAAAAATAACTTATTTTATAGAACATAGAAAACTGTTACGACATACCTACTTAATATTTCTTTGTTTACTTTTAACTACCTATTGTTGTGTGTAAAGATAAGAATAATCGAAAAAAATATAAATTTAAACCAATTACGTTATCAAGTAGCTTTCTATACCTTCATGATTAACTTAATACCGAAATGATTTACTACCTACTCAGAGAACTACGTAATAAACAAGCAAAAACTAACCTCAAACTCGAAAGCATCCTCAGCGAAGTCGTATTCAGCATATTCACTAGGAAGATAGCCTTCTTGAATGTAATAATCCATCACGGGGCAATCCGTACATTTCAGGCAGTCCACTGGCATAAGTACGTAACCCAACACTGGCTCACACAGCACTTGACAGTTTTTAATGCGGTCGCATATAGGTAGACTTTTATACTGTTGTTTAGACTATACATACACACTAAAACAATTTCATATGCGCAATGCAGGCCGGCGGGTTTTCACGAGCACAGCATCTTCCGTCTCTCTTCACACCGATCTGATGACAAGGACAATCTGCTATCGATTATGTATACTTTCGACCTACACCGAATCAGTAGGTACGCGCATCTAAATAGCCTTGACATCGGAAGCGAGAGGCGTATTCTACGTTATGCGATAGTGTTTTTTTTTCCAATATATTTAGTGACATAGTGGCTTTTGCTCTTTTTAACTAAATAAATGTTATGCAATTTTCTTTTAATCACCTTGTCACTTAAGGCTTTCAGTCCGTAGGTACATCTACGATTTATGATAAAAGTAGCATTTAGTGAGATTCTTTGTTTAAACGGTGGGTCGGTATATTTATATGTGTACATATATACAGGGTTATTTTTTCACCAGTACATTAAATCAACATACGTAATAGTAGTCCAAGTTACAGAATACTAACATTTTTTGTTACTACCCCTTTAGAACAAAAAAACTAAAATACCTATGTTTGAACTTATCCGCAAACCTAATAAGAAAATTGGACGCATTACGCATTATCAATGTACATAACTAGCAAAACACACGAACTGGCAACTGTTTGTTTACAACGTCATCGCACGTGACATGGCGGCTTAGAAAAGCGGCAATGATAATTAACTTATGATTATGACTTGGCAAAAAAATTTTACTTGATCCCAAATCTTCCTTCATACTTGCACTAAGGACAGAAACTTTCTTCATTGAGGCGTATTTAAACACTTGAAATCAACTTTATGCACAATGATTGGAATAAAAAAAACATACCTGATTAATGGAGTCCATTTCTCATACTAATTAATTAATTCACATACTTAAGCAAGTGTTCAAAATGTTGGCCGTGGTTATCTAAACACACTCTTGCCCGTTTTTGAATGTTTCCTTCGATATTTCCCAACACAAGTCTGTAGTTCTCACTTTTAAGTTCATCAAATGCACTTATTATTAGATTTTTTAAGTCTTTTAAATTTTGGGCCTACCCTCACCCCACAAAAACAGTCACACGGGGTCAAATCTGTTGACCTGGCTGGCCATAGCTATAACACTGGCATTTTCCAGGCGGGGCACACTTTCTTCAGCGTATAGCCGCTGGGCTGCCACTGCATTTTCCCCAATGAGAAAATAACTACGAACCATTTCGTACGAGCAATTTCCGACTGAAGGTAGTACGATGCGGCGCGTGCGCACATACCTACGTCAACCGTGACACTGACCGTCCCTGACCTAGTCACCGAGATTGAGGTAACTGCTATGTTGCCAACTCGTGCGCAGGTCGCTCACCCCTTTCCGCCGCTCTCTGCGTCCCGCACCCCGTTGACTTCTTATCATTAGTAGGCCCATTATTTTGCATTTTCATGAAGGATAAATTAATAATAAATGAAAAAAAAAAATTTTGATAAATGTAATCTATTATCGATACCAAATATGTGGGAAAATTTATTGTACCGGTGAAAAAGTAGCCCTGTATAGTAAAATAACTAAAATACTCAATGATGGTCTAATTAGTCATTGACCTCCATTTTTTGCAAAGTCATAAATGGGTACCCCCATTTCTTTAATTAAATAATTATGTTCATAGACCCATCCATATAGGTATGGTATCGAAAGGCGACCAATATTTTGACACCTAACTTTTGGACAAACCATAAAGCCCCATCTTGGTTTACTATTTACGAATATTTCAACCATAATATTTATAAATTAATGTTTCATACTATTCTACCTGTTTCATGACCTATTGACCCATACAGGTTGTTCCATAGTAAAAAATCTAAATACTTATTCATAATTTCTTCGTAACAGCTTCATTGTTATGGTAATGCATAATTATAATGATTTCAAGGAATTCTAAGTAATGAGATAGTGATCTTCACCTCTCATTCCTTAGTATAGCTCCGTTCCTATAACTTACGTAAGAACTTACAGGTGTACGAGCGCTCTAAGTTTATACTGAAGGCCTTATGGCCAACGGAGTTGTCTTGAACGTTGAAAAATAGTTATTTGTTATACAAGGGTGTTAAGTTGTATTTTACCCACGAGTATGAAAAATAGAATCTTGAGCGTAGCGAGTGTTTTAACATACGAGAAGAAGTAAAATACATTCGCACCCGTGTTTAACACAAAACTTTTCCCCTCACTATAGCGAGGAAACTCAAAAAAGGTAATTATTTGTTCACATTACAATCAACATCAGCTTGATGATAATAATTTTCGAAATGCATCATGTATTTAATGCAAGATTTTGCCGCAGTAAACTTAGCACGAAAAAGTGCTCCGCTACAAGTACATTACTTTGCCTCACTAGTGAATCAAATGCGTTTTTACCTGATTGTATTACATATAGGATAAACAAGCGCTTTACGAGCTAGTGAGGGGAAATAGTACATTGTGCATCAAGGGAGGTAAGTACGGAATCACTAACGAGAGTGTTAGAAGAAGCCCGACGCCGACAGGCGGAGGGCTTTTACGACTCGAGTTAGTATTCCGCTTACTGACCGTGATGCATACAATGTTTTTCATCACACTTGCCAACCAAAAAATAAGTTTTAAGACATAATATTATTAAATGACGTACTGACATTTATATTACTCCCTAGGGAATTTCACTTTACTATTACTCCCGCTACGCGCGCAAGCAATGGCGCGCTTAGACAGCAAGTGTGATGAAAACAAACATAATCACGCTTTTGGTTGCGTGGTAAAAGTGCTTACAACTTACACGCTAACCCCCTTATTCATAAACGTCTGCTAACTTAACAAGCCGGTAAGTATTGTTCGTCTCTTTTGCTCTTATGGACACATTGTTAAGACCGAAAGGGACAAACAATTATTAGTGGCTTGTTAAGTTAGCAGACGTTTATGAATAAGGGGGTAAATGTATATTTGCTGTAGCGTATGAATTAGCTCCGCGTTATAACCATCACGGACTTACTTTTTATCCGGCACGCTCACACCAATGCGTAAGTACGAGCGGGATGGATAGAAAGTGTTAAGTGAAACCTAAGTATTTTACGATTTTTATTTACTTGACGATTGACTTCGGGATGCGGGCTGATGGCCGAGTATAGGTAAAAACTTATAAAAAACGTCTCGATCGCGTTTAAGTTTTCATCGTCATTTAGACGCGCGCTACGTTTTTCAGATGACGATGAAAAACGTAAACGCTATCGACACGTTTTTTATAAGTTATTACCTACACTCGGCCTTCAGCTCACGACCGATCTTTGTGGCACTCTCTGAGGGAGGCCTATGTCTAGCAGTGGACGTCATTCGGCTGATGATGATGATTGACTCCGAACAGCTGTGTGACTGTTGCTGCTACTTATTCTCCGCTTGCTTTAGCCAGACTTGGCCCCAGACAACATTTGAATAACGCCATAATACATTGTGTATTAAGGGCGGCAAATAAGGAAAAACGCGTGAAAGTAAAGCTCAAGCCGAAAGCGATCGTAGTGAGGGATTCTAACGTGGAATACTGAGCGTAATGAATGAGGGTCCAGCGTTAACTCCCACGGCGAAAATAATTTCGATACCGTGTGACACATACTGCTTTTCACCCCACCTATGTGAGCGAAATTAAATATATAATTGAATATTTATGCCAATAATCGATTCTGAAGAAATCGTAATCGATTATGAATGTACTATTCATTTTCATATTTCATTGCTACGAACAAATAAAACATGGAAGCCGCACGCCATAGCAAATTGCCTTTCAAAAACGGTCCTGAATTTTAGTTGACAAATGTCACCCCCTCGTTAATCATCACGGCAATGAATTTCAATTTCAACCTATAAAATCTTAAGCCGCCATTTAAAAATAGTTGTGATTGGTCCATCAACCTTTTGATTGGCTATATTCTATAAACATTTGTCAAAGGTGTTGCGCCGAAATATGCGCGGTGTTAAGAAAAACGCCATGTCCTGCCCATCTTGGCACAATTGAACAATTGATTTTGGGGGCATTTTTGAACTGGTGTTAGACGTCCATATTATATATGGTCGCAGTTTCATTGTTACTTTTTAGGCTAGTAATAAAAAGTCCTTGTACAGTGGGCGTTCAGAATTGCATGGGCAATTTTTATGAATGAATTTATTCATAAACTGTCCATGCAATTTTGAATCCCACTGTATGTACAGAAAAATGCCACTTTGTTCCCTCCTGGCAGGGCAGCAAAGAAGTATAGGATAATAAAATAGCCTCCCCCCCTCCTCATGTCTTTTAGGTCTTCGCAAATGATAACAACTCAACGGCGACTCGACTATGCCAAATATTGAAATTTAAGCCCTACGTCATTAGGTTTAATTTCAAAGCCTTTAGAGTACGACGCGTGTACCACTCGTCGTACACTACTTTAACCTCGTAAGGCCCACCATAGTTAGTTTTCCTGTTTTTAATTTGAACCTTGTTCTATATGTAAATTGGTAAGAATTTCGTTTGTTTCAAAAAGTAATGAAATAAAAGAAATTCTACTTTAATTGGTTCACGAAAGATACAAATTGGATTGCAACAACTATGTGCATTGTAATGTACATTAGGTCTTAGGAGGAAATTTTTTTTTTGAAATTATACCTAGAATCATCATCATCTTCATACATGATATACATCATATGTTCTAAGGGGCTTAAATTTCAATATTTGGCATAGAGTCGAGTCGCTGTTGTCATAATGTGCGAAGACCTTTAGCATGAAACGTAAGTAATAGCTTAGCTTTCATATTTATACATATAGTCAAGATAAGTACTGACATGTAAAATTTCATGAAGTACATGTAAATATTTGAATTTGAAATAGTTATTGAAGGATCATAGTACAGTTTAAAAGTGCATAAAAAATCCAAAAAAGTGTTTTTATTATTATTTATTGATGTAGGTAACAACTTTTCCGTATATAATAATAGTAATTAAATATTAGTAATCTTACTCCGCGTTGATTAAATGTTGTAGTACCTCATTTTAAGGGAACCTTCTTCTTCTTTATCGGGGGCGCCTGAAAAAAAAAATTGAATTAGTTCTCAATGCACAAATTAGCTAGCATATAAAACCTAACCTGCTATTAAGGCGAATAGAGTAGAAACCATGTAGAAACTTATTTTTTTATGGGTGGTTAATAGAGTGTCCCGTCAATGTATGGAAAAATTTTTTTTTCGAGCTACAGTTTTCCGAGAGGCATCAATTTTTTTGTAAATTTACACACATTCCGAAACGAGTGAAAACAATTAAAATATATGTCATCTTTAGGGCTCTACCGCAGTGTAAAGATTTGATTTTTTTCTATTTTTCCGAAAAAAATTATGTGCCAAAATATGTTTAGATATAATTATAGTATTTTTTTTTTATAAAAATAAATGAAATAAAAAAATATAGGAAAAATATAATTAAAAAAAATCCATATTACATAAAATATTTTTTCTTCTCATTTTTAATTTTATAGCTTGTCTTAAATCTATATTTTTTTAATTTTCAGCCCAGGGAGCCGAATTAAAAAAGTTTTTATTTGAAAACTTCAAACGATGGTAGAGCCCTAAAGATTTAGTCAAAAAATTTTTTTATTATTTTTCCCGTAATCTACAATTTATTTAGAGGCTTTTGGTAGGTCTCGCGTAAAAAAGTCAAATTCGGGACACTCTAGTGGTTAAGTCTTCGCGCAGACCTTTCATATTTAGAGACAAGAGTTAGAAAGTCCATACTTGCACAGAGTAACTAATAGTACTACGTACAGAAAATCCACTCACACTTATTTTGTCATAAACCTGCTACGCCTACAAGCGAAATTAAACCTTGCAACCGCGCATGAGAAGTGAAACTTCTTACCGCGCCGTAAGTTAAACACTGGAGTGCTGAGCGGTCGACTCCCGGCCGATTCGTTATTGCGTATTTGGCGCGAACATATAAAGTTTGTGCGCACATTTAAGTTGCGTTATATGTTTGTGAACGGAATTAATAGCCAATTTCATACTTATTATAATGCTGTGCGATTTTTATATAAGCTTCATACATTAACACACATTAATCGTTAAATTTGTAACTCCTTGTTAAATTTGTAACGTTGACCACCCCCTGGCACTTGACTATTTTCACGCAAAATGGCGCCGCCACCTGACAGCTTTTTGACCTAACGGACCTGCCACCGACCGAAGGGTTAATGACATCTGCGAGGGTTGTCATTGAGATTAGACAATATAATAATATAATATATTCAATAATAAGAGCGAGAAGGAGATGGCGGGACGACCTGGACGCGTTTTATCCGAATTGGCGGGAGAAATGTGACGACCGGGCCGAATGGAGGAAAAGAGGGGAGGCCTTTGCCTAACAGTGGGACACTAAACCAGGCTGATAAAGAAATAAATAAGAGCGAGCGCGGGGCGATACGTATAACACGACGCGACACAGGACTATCTCGACCGCGGCGCTGGCACCCCTGGATACTTAGCCAAGTTGCCAATCGCTAGCGCTTGGTAGCGTATCGTAGTTTTCCCTCTCTGTCACTCTTGCATATTAGTGCGACAAAGACAGCTAGCTGCCTTTCGCTTACGATTGACGTTTAAGCGCTAGCGATTGGCAACTTGGCTAAACACCCTGAGTTGGCTGAGCCGAGTTGCCAATCGCTAGAGCTTGACCTTTGTTGAGTTATATTAACTTAGCACAAGATTTTTTCGATATTATTTACATGGTAACAATTTTGCCTATCAATTAACCTGTCATTGTCAAATTGTCATTTAATTTCGTAGAGAATTTGTTGCCAAATCACGTTTTTTTTTAACTTGCCACACTTTTCTTGTGCAAAGTTATGCTGGCCAGACTCTAACCCTCAGTAGCGTATCGTATTTTTCTCTCTCTGTCACTGTTTCTAATTAGTGCGACAAAGACAGATAGATGCCTTTTGTCCACGATTGAGCGTGAGCGATTGGCATCTTAGCCGTGTGATGACGGCAGTAAGAATACATTTGTCACCACCCCAACTCCTCCTGCGGGTGTCGTAAGAGTCGACTAAGGGATTGAAGTGTCACTGACCATTCTACAAGATTGATGATGGGCAGCAGCGTCATCATAGTGGACACATTACTGCGATCGTCAATCCGCTTGCCCAGCGTGGCGATTATGGGCATTTACCTTCTAATGCGTCTAAGGGCTGATTTTTCAATCCCCAAATAAACCTATCCGTTAGTTAAAATTATCACTATCCTTTTCTAAAATCATTAGTCAAAAAAGGACAGGGCTAACATTTATTTGACAGTTACTGTTAACTGGGGATTGAAAAATCAGTCCTAATACGCATAGTTAATAGTTAACTAACAGGTTACTGATTGTCTCCTGTTCGTTGCCGCCGCGATTTGGGCTCTTCTTTTCACTTACGATCAGGTGGAGTGGAGCCACTTTGTTGTGCCAACATAAAAAAAGGCCTACGTCCAGCAGTAACATAGGCTGATGATGATGATGATGATTGGCATCTCGGCTAAGCACCCTGTTGGCTCACCGCGAACTCCGCTTTCGAGAATTTGTCCCTGTCACACCAACGAAGGCGTCATTAGAGTGACAGAGACAAATCCCCGAAATTTGCGAACTTCGGAATTCGCGGTACTGCCACGGACACGCCGGTACACAGTAGATACTCTACCAGCGCGGGATGGTGTTGCCGCACGTGCTGCAGCAGCTTGGCCCGGGTGGCGTACTGGCGTGGGCACGCCGAACACGCCGCCGGTGCTAACGCCACCCGGCCGCCGCACACCGTGGTTGCGCGCCCGTATAATGTTGTTCCTGGCGAAATTGGTTCGATATACAGTACCGGCCAATAATATATCACATTCGCGACTTTATGTATGAGCGTGTATAGAGTAAGCGGTACATGTTCGCATTCGCATGTAGATTAGATAGCTTATTATCAGAGGGCGGAATTGTTCATGGCAAAAATCAAATGTCAATAGAGTTGGAACGTAAAATTTTATCGATAAATTGTTTAGCTATTCGACCTACAATTTGATTTTGACCTCTTTGATTTGATTAAAAATAAATTGTATGACATTTAATTGTCATTTTTGCCACTACTCATTTAACAACTAATTCACGTTTGAAAAAAATGGTTAACCCAAAAAGAAAAACAATCAACAATATGGATAAAGAAATATCTTTTTCTTACTTACGATGAAAACAGCTCAACAATATATTGCTCTAAATGTAAGATTTACTTGAAGCAACTAAAAAAATATTGCGTTGATATTCACATAACGAGTAAAACACATTCACCTGAGTTTAAAGAGGTAAAGAATGTTAATAGTTTTATTTGGATTTGATAGTATTTCTCGTTTGTTGCAACATTTCATGAAAAAAAAATAATAATCGACAGTTCCGATTCTTTTTAAAACTAAATTTTTTGCTCTTATTCATCGAAAAAACTTCCGGACGAATCGTTGTTGCGGAAACTTTAGCTAGATATTTTATACAATCAGACGGTTCATAAAATTCGGATATATGGAAAAATTATGACAATCATGTATTATATTGTCACAGAGAAGATTAGGAAAACGTCATTAGTACAGATATTGCTTACGATACTGTTTTATGCGATGAAAATTAGTTCACAGGTGATTTGAACGAACGATTCTTTTAATGTGAATGTTTTGTCTTTTATTTCAATGTTATTTTGTAATGTTAAATAACTAAACATTGTATTTACTTATGGATTTGAGTTTAGTTTTGTTCATAAATAAATCAAAATACGTTTGGTAAATACATTTCAGTTTAATCGATAGTCGACAAAATTTAACGTTCAAACACTAGTGACATTTGGTTTTTGCCATGAGCAATTCCGCCCTCTGCTTATTATTATGGCACGTTTGCACAGTTTAATGATGAATACTGAAATTACGTATTGTGAATTACAATGGGAGACACAGCATATTGCTAAAATAGCTGTAGTAAAAAAAAATAATTTTACTACGAAATCCATGCCTTACGCAAAAACTCTTAATGAAAAAACGACTACATGATGCCAAGTTTTTTTCATTGCTAGTACAAAGGCCTATACCTAGACTATCTATAGTCGTAAGGTGGAAAGTGTGGAAACCGCTTACAAATAAAGAGAAAGTTCTACTGAAAAAAACCTGTGTGTGATATATTATATTATTGGCCCATAATGTAGCTTGACATTGAACGTGAGCATTAAAAAAAAACGAAAGCTGGATTCTTCTAGGCCTGCTATCGCGAACATCGAAATTCGTAAATTATGGGGATTTGTCTCAGTCATTCCAACGAAGGCGTCATTAGAGCGACAGAGAAAAGTCCACCAAATTGACGAATTTCGGTGTTCGCAGTAGCAGGCCTCATTATAGTACATCATTAGAGTGAGGGATACAAATCCTAGAAATTTGCGGATTTCGAAGTTCGCGGTAGTGGATTTGCTTTGGCTCATTCAAAACACGAGCTGAATTAAATATTAAGAAAAGTCTCCAAAAATAAATCCATTACGTCACTTTTTCTGTATGAACTTATTACGAGCGTCGCGTAACGGAAACTTAAATGTTGTATAGAAATATTGCACATTATTTTTTATTATTAACACGTCCGCCTCCGGTACTGTTTCACTAAGTGCTTATACTATGCCGATCGAAATTATCTGATAGAAATCCTATGCCAGTGACACGCATGTGTGACCGAAAAGATTGTACTCCTATGCCGGTGACACAGCACTGTGTCAAAAACTTTCGTATTTCGATGCCACTGGCATAGGAGTGAGAACTTCATTAATGCTAGTGGCATAAGAATAAGATTACTTTGATCACGTATGTGTGTCACTGGCATAGGAGTACAGTTTTTCGGTCACATAATAATATGTGTGTCACCGGCATCGAACGTGTTAAGAACGAATGAGCCCTAACACTGCTGACTGTCGCGCAGTTTAACCGTTTAATTATATTTATAGATATAACGTTTCACGAAAGTTTAAATTCAAATACATATTGTAAATAGTAATCGGACTAACCAGGATGGTGTATCTTCACGTGTCTGTCCCGCTTGGCTGCGGCCCGGTACACTTTGGGGCACACGACGCAGGGGTAATGCCGTATTTTCTTCTCTAGAGGCACGGTCGTCAGTGTCGACACTGTCTTGTGGACTCGCCACAGGTGATTCACTAGCATGCCACGTCGCTAAAGAAAAATATGAGAACACAAAGTGTCTTAAGTTACATTTTTATGAAATTTCTATGACGTTATTGAGTCCCTTATAGATTATTGCAACCTGTCACATTTATGTCATTTATGAATGGATTTTTTTTTATTATTCATATTAATACATATTGTTCATATTATTTAAAAATTAAAAAAAAAAAGAAAGAAGAACAGAAAGTTAATTGTTCAAAACAGTAGTTACTTTTCAAATAAGTTTTATCTGGTTGTGACACACATTTCAAAGTAAGTATTTGAGAAATATCATGTTTGATATAAAAACTATGAAAACGGATAAACTTGCGTATAGGTATTAATTAACTTTTTTCTCAAACATGCAATGAAATGTTGTCATTATGTTTGTCATAATAGGCTTTAAAGTATTGCGGATGACCTCGAGACACTGTCTTGTGGACTCGCCACAGGTGATTCACTAGCATGCCACGTCACTAAAGAACAATATAAGAACACAAAGGGTAAATCCACAAAACTGTAACGAGAGTTACAAATTCTTTTGTATGTTCTCATATTAATTAGGTACATTTAAGGGTCCACATATCTAGGTACCTACAGGGCTAGGCTAGACGTACGGAAACTCAACTTTGATTAATTAATTTTAAAACATACGAAAGAATTGGTAACTCTCGTTACAGTCTTGTGGATTTACGCCAAAGTGTCTTTATTTACATTTTTATGAAATTCTTAGGACGTTATTGAGGATTACCCTTATTTATCATTGCAACCTGTCACATTTATGAATAGATTTTTTTTTTATATAAGAACAGAAAGTTAATTGTTCAATACAGTAGCTTTTCAAATAAGTTTTATCTGGTCGTGATACACTTTTCAAAGTAAGTATTTGAGAAATCATGTTTGAAATAAAACTATGAAAATGGATAACTCGCGTATAACTGCTTCATCACTTACCAGCAGGTATGATCGTAGTCAAACGTCTACCTATTATGATAAAAAAAAGATGTATTTATTAATTAACATTAACTTCATTCCGACGTTTCGAACACTTTACAGGGTTCGTTGTCTTCGGGCGAGTCATCCGTCGCCCGTCGCACGGTGGGCTGAAAATCGGCCTCCATAGAAATAGAAACCAAAGTCTTAAATATGAACTTTTTTTTATTGAAATAGTTTTTGTTGGGTTTCATTATGTCCCAAAATTAATCTTAGCTAATTTGGTTGGAAAAATAATTAATTATAATTTTTTTTCAAAATCTTTGTATGGCACGTATCGGAAAAATCGAGTTTTCTTCGAAAATAATGAATTTCCCGTCATATCCTGACAGGTGATTTTAGAACTAATTATTTTTGATTTTTCCACATTGTTAAAATTTTCCTACGGGGTGCACTTTTTTTTAAAAAAATCGTTTTTTTTTAACTTTCTGTTTATTTCATTTGTTTGTTGTAATATGGTTAAAATCGTTATTTTGAATATAAAAAATGAATTTCAGTTTGATCGACCCAATAACTTACGCGTAGTGATTTTTTTTCTAAACAAATGTATGAAGTGTACGAGTAAAAAGGATTTTTTCTTCAAAAATTCAAGGTATACCGCAATATCCTTGCAGATAATTTAAGTACCAACTATTATGGATATTTTGAAATAACGCCAACTTTTCTGTCGTATGCACTTATACATTATTATACAGAGTGTTTTTTTTTAAATGGGACAGTATGGGGAAATCGGAAACTATAGAAGATACAAGGAAGCTGTCTTAGGAGACATTAGGTTTTTTTTTGAGAAACAATTTGGCATTTTCAAAATTTTGGTCAAGTGCGAGTTGTGCCTAAGAATTTATAATATTGATAAAAAAAATTTTTGACGCAGATCGACGTGATTTCATGCGTCGACAATTTTATTGTATTAGATAAAAAAAATCTGAACAGCAGAAGTTAGTCAAATTTAAGAAAACCATTTCTCATATTACATCCGCTGTGAAGTGTCTACTACTTCAAGGTCAATATTTAATAGTACATTACTATAGAGGACAGGAAACGAAGGGTTACAGGCCAAGTAGATATATCTGGCCGAAGGAACTGAGGCCAGATAGGAATACGCGGCCTGTAACCCTGTTTCTTGCCGAGATTTGTATAGTGCTTTTCTCAAACTTGCCATGAAATAAAACGAACTGATTTCGGCGAACCATACTATTCAATTTGTAAATAAACCAATTGTACAGTATCGTAAAACATAAAAAAAAAACATTCGCGCCTAACTTTTTTTTTAATCTGTTTGAGGTATCCTTTTACCCGGTGGTATAGACATTAGTTCTTAGGTTATTTTTTTTTCTGTGGCTGAATGTCAAAACCTAGTGTCACAATTTGACGTTTCAAAACAAAAGACAGTTTGTTTGCAGTCCTAGGTGTGAAATAAATACATGAAATCTCTTTACATATCATCTTAGCATATGACACCGGATACATAGTATTTCCGGGTTTCATTTAAAGTAAGTAACATCAACATTCCGTAGCAAGTTTGAGAAAAAAAACTTACACTTTTCGAACACGACATTTGAATTTGGATGGTTTTATTTAAGTTCAAAAGGATTTTAATAAGTTACATGTGGCGAGCTCATAAAGAAAAAAAAATGAAAATATTCTACGAAATACAAACTACGAATAGGTACTCAAGGACCATTACAAATTTAAAGTTTTTCTTTCCTTAAATTTGACTAACTTCTGCTGTTCAGATTTTTTTATCTAATACAATAAAATTGTCTACGCATGAAATCACGTCGATCTGCGTCAAAAAAATTTTTTAACAATATTATAAATTTTTAGGCACAACTTGCACTTGACCAAAATTTTGAAAATGCCAAAATTGTTATCTCAAAAAAATACCTAATATCTCCTAAGACAGCTTCCTTGTATCTTCTAGTGTTTCCGATTTCCCCATACTGTCCCATTTATTAACAATGTGGAAAAATCAAAAATAATTCGTTCTAAAATCATCTGTCAGGATATGACGGGAAAATCATTATTTTCGAAGAAAACTCGATTTTTCCGATACGCGCCATACAAAGATTTTGAAAAAAAATTATAATTAATTATTTTTCCAACCAAATTAGCTAAGATTAATTTTGGGACATAATAAAACCCAACAAAAACTATTTCAATCAAAAAAAGTTCATATTTAAGACTTCGGTTTCTATTTCTATGGAGGCCGATTTTCAGCCCACCGTGCGTCGTCGTCGTTCGTGGTTGCCCGCAGATCACGTACCCAGAAGGCCGAGTGTAGGTATGTAATAACTTGTAAAAAACGTTTCGATCGCGTTTACGATTTCATCGTCATTTGTATGAAATTGAGTTTATCCGTTTTCATAGTTTTATTTCATGTGTAATATTCGCCGTAATCGAAGAAAATATTTAATGAACTCTTACTGCTTGTCATTGTGACATGGTTCTAAAGTGGTTTCAATCGGTTTCCATTCAACGGCAACATTTTCCATTCAAAACAAGATATTTAAGTTCATTCTGAAGAACCAACAAGCAAAAAGTACTTACAATTTTTAAAACTAACCTTAAACTTATGATTGCACGTTTCACATTTATATTCCAAGTCTTCTTCTTTTGTAGTCTGCAAGAAAAGGTAAAATATAATAATATATCAAAATAGAAATTCTACTATGAAAATTTGACGGCGTTGTACAATATGCAGGGTTATAGCGTACAGGTAAATTCACTAAAGCTGGCACGAATGGAATGAATGAAATGAATGACATCTATCATTGTGTGTATGCGGTCGTCCTATACCAACCTGTATCTACTGTCATTAGGACATCCACACATAGATACTGTCTGTCACTGACTCGATCCATTCGTGTCAGCTTTCTTCAATTTACCTGTACAGTGAGAGTTCTGTGCGCAAACCACAATTTTGGATAATATTTATGAAAAATTTAATAACATAATAATCATTTAATTTATTAACATTTGAACTGAATGAATAATCAACCTTCTGTTTCCTCTGTTCAGGCGCTGCGTTGGCGTGATCCACGTGTATATGGAGCGCCAACTTGTCTTTATATTGGAACACCCGCCCGCACTCGCAGTTGAACTTTCTTCCCTTGCATGACCTGTACACATTTTCAAAAAACTCTTTATTTTGCCGTCTTAGTATATTATTGCCAAGGATCGGAATCTGACCGCCACGGTATATATCCAAAAGCTTGGATGTTTAGCCAAGTTGCCAATCGCTAGCGCTTAATCGTCAATCGTAAACGAAAAGCAGCTAACTGTCTTTGTCGCACTAATATGCAAGAATGACAGAGAGGGAAAACTACGATACGCAACTAAGCGTTAGCAATTGGCAACTTGATTAAGCATCCTGATTTCGTTACTTAAACGATGTTTCGTTGAGTGTCAATTATTTTATCGATAATAGATAAAACATCTCAATCAATCCCTCTGACAGTTTTATTTTTGCTATGAAGAATTCGGGACCTTGTTTATTGCTATTATAGAATATAGGTGTATGGGTATGTCCAAATCCGGCTCAAGTTTATGTTTACAAGTGTTTAAGCTGTATAATACACATTACAAAAAAATTACCACGCTTGACTGACTGATCGGTCAATATTCAGAGGGTTACTATGCAACTTTCCGTGCCTATATATAACTTAATGACAAGGCGTTGCAAAAAATGAGACTTTTTTGAATTTATCTACTATGGTCTCATAGTCATTATGTTTTTCGCTGGGCGACTCTCTTATGGGTTTCCATACAATATTATAATGCAATACTGTTTTTTTAAAGAGAAAACGTACTATTAATTGGTAACCGGCAGTTTGGAGCGATCTTATGATAAGTGTTTGCTTTCAATACTCGTCTTAAATACGATGTGAAACTAACCTGACGTGTTGGCGCTGTCGTCCGCGTATGACTGTCTGGTTACAATATCTGCAGGTTAGGAATACTGTCTCCGTATTCTCTTTCTTGGTCATCTAAAAATTATACTAAAGTTAGTAGTCGTTGTAGGTACTATTGTTTTGAAAACAGATTGATTGCTTCACCAATTTTCGGAAAGCATAATGCAACGCCTATCGTGCCTTTCGAAACTAAACGATTAATAGGCTTGTTTTATATTACACATATAATTGGCTAAGCTATTTGAAGATGTCAAATTGTTATTTTTGACTGATTGCCGTCGTCTCGAAGATCATGGTAATCAGCTCTTCTATTATATAATTTTGATATTATAAAAAAATCATTATTTAGCCCAATGGTTTAGCATCTTAAATGGTCAAAATATATTGCTCACGATTGTATTTGAATAACAAATACGAAGTACCTTATAATAATGGTATAATTGCGCGACATTTATTAAGTCCATCTTTACACTAACTTCCTATTTGGAACAAAACATCAGCACAAAATGCATTAGCAAAAGCAATATTGTCTTTAAAACCCAACGTATAGGGTAGAATTGGTAGAAGTCTTCTAGTTGAAGCTACCTACTAAACTACAGAACCATCAGTCAACAATATTTACTAACCTCCTTTTTATTGCACGTGTCATCACCGAAACCCACACTAGGCAGGGCAATATCATCCTTAAGCCCCAGCGTATACGGGTTGAAATCCTCAGAGCGCGAGCTGCCAGAGATGTCCAGGGTTATCCGATCAGTGTCAAAGAGGTTGGTGGAGAAGTCCAGGTTGTTTGTGAGGGTCTGAAGACTCTCGTCTGATGGTAGGCGGCTGTCTTCCGCTGCGGTGATGGAGAGATCTGGTAGCTCGTCTGGCCTTGGTTCTCTGGAAAGTTTTTGTGTATGGAGAACACATATCGTCAGCCTATATCAGTCCACTTCTGGACAAAGGCGTCTCCTGTTGTCTATGCGTATGGAATGGACGCATGTGGAGGTAAATGCCCATAATCACCAAGCTGGGCAAGCGGGTTAGCGATATCGCAGTAGTGTGTCCATTATGATGTTGCTGCCCATCATCAATTTTCAATAAATAAATGGTCAGATGCAAATAAATAGATTATTTTTAATGATTTGTTTGCATGGACTTTTCATTAAAAGCCAATCCACAAGGTAGATATTTTATATATTGATAGGAGTAACATAATTAATAAAAAGATTCGAGCGATAGAAATTGTAACTTGAGGCATAATCAACCTTATTAACGTATTATTAAATCAATATAATTATTTCTGTTACATTTACGGCATGTTCACAATCCCCGGATGAATATTCGTCCGATAAAACTATCACTATCTTTTCCCCAGACATATAAAAGAAAATAACCGGTACCAGAATGCTTAGCCATGTAGCCAAACGCTAGCGCTTAGTAGCGTATCGTAGTTTTCCCTCTCTGTCAATCTTGCACATTAGTGCGACAAAGACAGGTAGCCGCTTTTCGTTTACGATTGACGATTAAGCGTTAGCGATTGGCAACTTGTCTAAGCACCCAGTTATCTGACAGAAATAACATAATTTGGGGATGGTGAAACAGGTCCTAATGTGTAAATACTTACATAACACTATTCGTAATTTGTGAATCGTTGATCTTATTTTCTTTTGCCTTTTTAGTGCAATGCCGCGCTGTGTGCCGTCGTAACCTGTAACATAGTTGTATAAATTATACTTCGGACATATAAAAAAATATTGATAAATAATAACACTAATGCTCTGTTTTACTCGTACGATTCCCGGATAAATACAACCGGTGGATAAAAAATATCACTATCCTTGTTCCTAGGCATATAAAAGAAACGGACAACTAACGTTTATCTGACAGACTTATTTTATTCGCGGTTGGTGGCGCTTCAATATGATTTTGATTATAAGGGTCAATCACTTTTTTTATGTTGTTATTCTGTCACATCACCCAGGGGACAACAGTGTGATAGTTTGCTAGGGGAAAGTGTCCTATATTGTCTACTATTATGATTAGTGGGTGACCCACCTTGGAAGGGTCCCATAACTGTCAAAAAATTCAAAGTTTTGTCAATTTTAATGGCATTAAACTGTGAATTTAAGGGTGACCCAGGAGAACGTAACCATGGCAACGAGTGACATAAAAAAAGTGATTGACCCATAAAAAAGCTTTTCATTTACCTCTTAAATCAAAAATCACGAAAAAAAAACAGTAGGTAAAATTATTATCACTTATTCCGTTTGTATTGGTACATATGTATCTTCCGTAATATGCCAAAACGCTAACACGATTCTCGTTAGGTACTGCTGCCTAACAGAATCCAATAAATTTAATACAAAATCTTTAGGTGCGGTTAAACTAAAAGAGCATTCGCTGTTATAACCTCCCACTCTACGAAATTCGATCGGTACACAAAACGTGATTGGTTGATTTCGTAGAACGGGCGCTAGAACAGCGAATGATCTTTTAGTTTAACCGCACCTTTTACAGTAGGCTTAGCACAGGATTAGTGCGACAATATGTCGCCGCGAGGTAGACTATCCATCCCTCTTCTATTCATATAGCATACTGGACTCTTACGGCTCGGTCACGGACACGCGCGAATTGCGTTGTGGTAAGCGTTCAGATTAAAACGCGGCCGAGACGCGCAACGCGCGACGTTTACATAGTTGGGATCACAGGCAATGTTAATAAGCAAAACCGGCCAAGTGCGAGTCGGACTCGCACGCGAAGGGTTCCGTACCATTATCAATTTATTATTAAAAAATACAGTTAAATCAACCTACCTCAAAAACTATAGGAGATTGTTTAATAAAACCAAAAATCGTTGATATAGTTTATTAATGTGCATAACGTTTATTTTTTTAGAATTTTATATCGCGTAGTTTAAAAAATAGAAAAAAAATTCTACCCCTCAGTTACATGTATGGAGGGCCCCCACCCCAATGGTTTTTTTTTACAATTTAGTATCATAATCCTGTAGCGGTTCATACAACACATATAATTACCAAATTTCGTCACTGTAGCATTTATAGTTTCCGAGTAAATCGGCTGTGACAGACGGACAGACGGACATGGCGAATCTATAAGGGTTCCGTTTTTGCCATTTTGGCTACGGAACCCTAAAAACGCTTGCCAAGCCGCAATTCTCGCGTTTCCGTGGCCGACCCGTTAAGCTTCTAAAGCAAATAATATGAGTGAGTACTAACGTGAACAATCTGCTGAAAGATCTGGTGCAGTGCGGGCAGCGGTACCGGCGCGGTCGCGGCTTCTGTTCCTGCACAAACGAACACAATTGTTAACGCGGGCTGCTTTTACGCGCCATTGCCGGGGAGAGAAATAAAAAAAAAAAAAAACTAAACTATCAATTATCTGTATATTATAGGCCGTGTGATGACGGAAGTAAGAATACATTTGTCACCACCCCAACTCCTGCGGGTGTCGTAAGAGTCGACTAAGTGATTGAAGTGTCACTGACCATTATTTTATAAAAGATTGATGATATTTAAATATTTATCTAATGGGTTACTCACGTAATTTAAGTCGATAATTGCTCGACATGTTTCGATCCATTTAGAGGATCATGGAGTATCCGGGACCAAATCCCGACGTGTACTGCGGGCTTGCTTGATGTTTGAGTCTCACGTTAGTTATAATTCTAAAAATATTGATGATGGGCAGCAGCATCATCAATGTCATCATATTGGATACATTACTGCGATCGCCAATCCGCTTGCCCAGCGTGGCGATTATTGGCATTTACCTCCTAATGCGTCTATACGCATAGTTAATAGGAGAGGCCTACGTCCAGCAGTGGACTAACGTAGGCTGATGATGTGATGGTCAACTATCGACAACCGTTACATAAAATGAAAGACCACTTTCATTTTATACACAATAGCAAAATTAAACAGCGACAAGTTAATTAAGTTGTATTAACTGTGTACAAACTTTTTGAGAACTGCTCTTGTCAGAAATTACAGAAAAAAATCAAGCATGTCACCTGTCAAGCTGTCAGCGTCAAAACACTTCAAAATGTTCATATAATCATCAAAATACATGTGTATATATTTATTTTTCTTCTTAAAACCAGGCTTATTTATAACGGGACCGAAGAGGAAAACCGTAAAGCAGCTCACCACGTGACAAGTGTCCATGTGGCGTTGCAGAAGCGACGCCGAAGACATGGACCGCTGGCACTCGTGGCACCACCATTGACGGTGCTTCGCCGACAACTCTGGAACAAGTGTTCAATAACCTGTTTCGCTGTCAGTTCTAACGGCTTTGCCGCGGATACGCGCGAATTGCGCGGCAAGCGGGCTATCTGATCATAGCGCGGTCTAAACGCGTGTTGGTTAGTTGGTATCGCGCGTGATGATTAGAAAAAACGCTTGCCGCGCCGCGATTCGTCCGTGTACGAGCCGTAAGTGTTACTGTTTACAATAAAACATGACCGCTAGTTACAAGATTTTATTTAGTTTCATCTGTCCGTATGTTTGTTTGTCGTCGATCAAATCGCGCGAGTTCAATTTGATCCATTTCTTGATTATCGATTGATTTTGTGTACATAAGAACACCGGCCGAATGACAATTCAATATACACAATGATATCATGGAATGATGATGGAGTTGGAGTCAGAAGGTGGCATAGGAACTTCGGTATGAAGCGTCGAAGCCCTAATAAGTTTGGGGTCATTGGACGTGTCTTAATGAGAACGAGATTAAATAACTAAAAAAACCATATACAAATACATAAAAACGTGTACAAAATTATAATTTTTGTCAGAAACTTATTTTTAACCGACTTCAAAAAAGGAGAAATTGTCAATTGTATGCTCAGAACTTTCTATTTTGGGTGAACCGACTTTGATAATTATTTTGTTATTGAAACTGAAAGCAAATGCTTTCCTATTGGTCCCATTCTAATTTGGTCCAGTTCTAACAATGGCATCCGTGAGAAACCCATATAAGTCTTACATTTGCATTAAGCAACTCGATATCACGCCAACCGAGATGGTCCCGTTGGCACCAAGCCGGGGTCTGATGATAGTGATGATGAAATCGACGAGAAATCGATTGAAGTCGGTTATTTGATTTTTTTTTACGCGAAACATTGTATAATAATAATCACCAAATGTTTAGTATGCAATGTTTCGCGTCTTATGCAGGTAAGTAAAGTAGTCAATAATTCAACTTCCACCTGCGACCATACATTTGTTCATAGACTTCCACTAATAATGTCTACAATAATACAACATGTTGATTCTAGAACAGTTTATTTCGGTATGCTATTTAATGACATGTACCAAACTTCAGTAAATGTATAATCTCATATTTGGTAAAGGAAAAACTATACTTATTTATCTATAGTTTTTCCTTGTATATTAATATGGCCACACTCTCTCAGTTTGAACTAAGACTAGTATTCCATGTTCACTATGTACAGTCGAGAGCAAAAATAAGTATCGAAAGAATCCGCTCATAAATT